>PVIH01015814.1:0-48067 GCA_004025045.1 Sigmodon hispidus
AAAAAAAAAAAAAAACTTTCTCACAGAACAAAAACAGCAAAAATTAGTGTAATTATTTTTGTCAGTTTCAGCAAATATTTCACAACATTGAAAAATGTGATAAGATGCCCTGTGATGTATAAAATGTCAAAGCTTGAAAATGTATAAGCAGCAGTCAGTATGGATCTGTGGTCTATTGCAGCTAGTATTTATTGGTGATGATGTCCATGGCCTATATTATCACAAAAAAAATTATGAAGATGCCTGGGATCTAAATTGCCACCTGAGTTCATGTTTGAGTCTGAGGTCCACACTACCATTCAAATCGGAGTGGCCTGTGACTGTCACCCAGGGCCATGTTGACATCTGGATCCAAGTTATGGCCAAGGGCCATGTCTGGATCCAGGGTCCAACTGCTGCAGTCATGGTCTATGCTGATGTTTGATGGCTGTGTCATTACCTGGGGCCATGTGAAATCTGGCCTTGGTGGCCTGTGTACCAGAGAGCTGGTCCTTTCCCTTGCTGGCCACCTCAGAGTGAGAATTGTCCCTCGGACTGGCCTCACTTGTAGAACTTTTCTCCAACCTCCCATTGTGCCACCTCAACAAGAAAGCTGGTCTAACCCCTTGACATACAAGTGCAGAAGAGTTGACCCTGACCTTTGCCTGAGAGAGGAAGTTCCAGACTGACCAACTCTCCAACCATCCAGGCCCACATCCGGGATTTTGAGTTGGCCCACCCCAATATTAATCCCATCTATGACTTGCTGAAGTATGTGAAGAGGTCAGTCCTGAGGAACCATAGCTGTAGGATCACCAGGATATCTAAGAGAAGTTTCAGTGAGTGTTCAGTATTGATGGTGTACTAGAAGCCAGAGGTCTTGAACCACACCAGTAACTCATTGCAATGAACATTTGCAAGTAAAGCTGTTTAGGCACAAGGGGAAACTGCATGACACACCACAGCTCCTAAGGTCACTATGATGAATGAATATATGATGAAGAGTCAGGAAAGACATAGGAGCAAAATGTTTGTCTGTTTGTTCATTCGTGCATTTTGTAGGGGAGGTTACAAGAGTGAAGGACAGACATGTAGGGACTGGTGGATGAATGGGTTTGGGCGCATGATATGCAATTCCCAAAGAGGTAATAAAGAAAATATGGAGAGATAAATGTAGAGACAGAGCATATCAGCAGAGCCTTGTCAAAATTCAGACATAAAATCTGAAACTATAGCAACATGACATTTAAGAAATCAGCAGAAGCAGAAAAGACACAACTCTCTGCTCTACCATGACCTTCACATGATAGGTGTACTGTCTACTCTAAGGACAGAAATGTCACAGGACCCCAAGAAGAACCTACTAAGGTCATCTAAGTTGATGATTAGATCACACTCTTTTGTCCTCCAATAGCTCTTCTTTATGCCTGATGTCAAAGCATATAATCTTTCCTAAGACATTCCTGTCTTAATTTCTAAATGTTCCTATGTCATTTAAAACTTATATTGAAGTAGAACATTTCTTTCTTGGTGATCCATATTTTGTAATAGAAATGTCAGTCATGCAAAAGGTGAGGAAATTTTTTTTTCTCTCTGACAGTTTCAATGTTATTCAAAAAAAAATGATTTAGGGTAAATTACTATCTTATAGTACTTGTTTACAATACAAATTTTTCATTAAAAATACAATTTACGAAATTGTTAGGAAACATTTATGTGAAAATGGTTTGTTATTTATAAATTGAATTTTGAAATGACTTTTGATTTGTTTTCTAGGCAAAAATCAGAAAAAATTAGCTTTATCAAAACAAATAGCATATTTGCTCTACACTCCGTTTTTATATGTGTGAGTTTTTATGGTATAATTGGATCTGTGTGATGCAGGTATATTATAGTAGCACTAAATTCTGCTGAACTATTTACATTGGTGTAGTATTGCATATTTATTTATAAACCTTTCTATCAAGTCTGAGATCTTTTAAAATAGTTATTTATTTATTTTAGTACACTAAGTTTGGAAATGGTACTCTTTGTGTTATGGACCAGGATATAAAGCACTTTGGAGAAAACCTGAAAAAGAAATTATTACTCCTTATTAAATGCAAATACCACTGTTGCCATTCAGGTATAGGAGACACATTTGCTATGGCTTTGTATTTCCCAGGGGCATGTGGACTGGGGAAACAGCAGAGGACACTTGGAAATGACTGAGGGCCTACAATGGATGGCTATTTAATTGTTTATAGTAGCTCTGAAAAGTGATTGCTTTCTCATTTTACAGTAAAGACAGACTCTGAAGAAGGTTAGCTCCCCTGGCAAAAGACTTCTCATTTCATTTACTCCTTTCCTCTCTTGAATACTGAAAATAAATAGGATACCAAGGATGAGAATTGAGTTTCTGTATGTCTGCTTCCGCCGTGGGAATGAAACAGATATTAAACTTTGTGCAATGTAAATGTGGGCCTTCAAGTTTCTTAGGTAGACTGTGACTTTCTTATTGCTCCTGGAAATAAAATAAGGAAGATTATTTATCAAATGCTTACAGTATGTCAGGCCTCATTTCCTGCATGTTATGTATAAAATGTTGCTTAACTTTTACAATCAACCTGCAAGACAGGGTCCTATTACAAGAATCAGGGAGGTAGCATTCTGGAGCCAAATTCTTCAGCTTATAAACCAGAGTTCAAGTATTTAGTTCAATTTAGGTTGGCCTGCTTCTAATACCAATGGTGTGTAAAATTTCCATCAAGAATCTTTCTTCATTTTACAGCCCTAAATTTTATGCCAATGATTTTTTTTATGTCTGCCGAGGTTATAGCAGATATAGCTGATAAGACACAACATTCTACAGGTTAAAAGTTCTCATAAACACACAAGACTGGAAAACAGATGATTTGTGCTAAAAGTATGGTTGTGGCTGTGTATATTCTAAGTCTGATGCAAACCCCCAATCTTTGAATGCATGCCATGTAAATTTGTGAACCCTAACATTTTCTTTAGGACAGGCACCATTTTATAGCAGAGACATCAGAGCATATTACTCTTAAGAAACTGAAGACAACAGCAATAATGATTAAATTAAGTGAAGATATGATAAGAAAACTATGTTTTCTCAATGCCCTAACAACAGAATCATCTCTTTATCTAACAAGCTAACTCAGAGGACATGCACTTTGACAACTTGCATAAGGTACTAAGTGACACCAATCACTTGAATCACACATGGCCTTATAAGCTACTTAAGTGCATGATGAGTAGGGCCTCATTGCTGAGCCTAGGAGACATGACTAAGGCTGTCTTTGGAAGTTTACAAAGAGGCCACCTTTTCCTTTTTCCTTAGTTTCCAACACTCATGCAGCAGTTTATAACCATCTGTAAACCCAGTTCAAGAGGATCCAATGTTATCTTTGTGTGTGTGTGTGTGTGTGTATTCAAATACTCATACACATTAACTAAAAGTACATATTTACTTTTTTAAAGAAAAAAACTAAGGAAGTTAAAGGAAAAAGAGGAATGCATAGACAGAGAAAATACAGGAATTAAGAGTTTGATAATCAGTTCATGTTCTACACAATTCCAGACACGATGAAAATGTAAACAATTACAAAAATAGAAATTTTGATTTTTAAACTGGTTAATATGATTTTTAATGGCTAAGCAAATGATAAATCTGCTTTTTATTTATTAATTATGTTTATTTACACATTAAATTTTATCTTGAATAGATCATAAACAATCTTTTTATTGCTCTAGGATGTTTGGCCTGATGTTCAATTAAGGCTGCTGGCTTAGAGATTTACTTCACGTAATAATTCCAGCTGTTGTCAATAACAGGACTATTTCGTTATGGTCTATCTTCTAGAAGAATCTGCAAACAGAACCTTGTAAATAATTAGACTTGTATTTTTGCATATTTAGAAACTAAGAGCTTGATGTATTATTTGATGAGCTTGTGAAGTACTTTAATATAAAAACACTGTTAGCAAATATTTATATTTTAAGAATTTTTTTCTAAAATGATATTGCCAGCAACCACCTATAAAGTTGTTTCCAGTACCAAGGACAAAGTTACAAGAAGCATGAAGTGAATTATACGACTAACTTGTCCATCTACTAATTTTCCCCTTTTCCAGGATATCAATTTTCAAGTTGCAACACATCATTACAAAACCTAATTTAGGTATTCTATCTCTATTTAGTGGCGATGACATGAAATTATTGTTAGCTGGTCAGTACATTATCAATACTCAAAACATCATTTTCAGTTAGAAGAAAACAGTCAAGTAGCATCTTGTGAACAGTAGTCAAAAAATCAACAACCAAGCATCGCAAAGTAAGATCAAAATCAGATGCTATAGGTAATGAGAGCAGTGAGCATTTTGCCAAAACCATGAATAGAAAGAAAATAAATGAATCATCCTGACAATATGATGAGAATATGATTATCATTGCGTATTTATACATACTTAACTGCTTGGTGTTGATTTTGAAGTTTCTTGTGCCTACTTTGAATTTTTTGTTTAGTTTTGATGTCTTCTCTGTGAATTTTGCAAAGGTTTTGAGGGAGGTAAAATGTTTATGTGTTAAAAATTGAAACAATAGACATTATTCTTAGGAGTTCTGCTCGGACTACCAGAAAATGACTAAAATGCTTGCTCATGTTCTAGGGTAAGCTTTTCCCCAGCCCTCCATGGTTCTCTCCTTGGTTTCCTGGGGATTTTTGCTGGGGTTGGAGTTCTCTTTCCTGATTTTCTTGATGACACAGGGGATATAAATGTGATAACCTTAGCCACTTAAAGATGAGAAATGTAATAAATTTTATAGCCTTAGTTAAAAAATAATAAACTTGAAAATCTCTCACAGTGTCTTACTTTGGTAACATGGGATTTCTTTCTTAACTAAAAACAGGAAAAAAAGTTTAAAAAATCATATTAATTTTCAGAATAGTGAAAGTATTGTCTGTGTGCCTGGCTGATACTTGATATATAGTGGCACCTGTAATTCACTATTTATTATATATCTTATAAAATACAATGTAAGATTTATTCATCAGATTTAAAATATAGAAAATTTAATATGAGGTATGAATATAATGTTGTTACATTTCAAAGATTTTTGCCTTTTTTTTAACTTTCTCTGTTTGTATGATGTGGAGTGCCAATTCATAAGCCTTCTGGGCAGAAGTGGATATTAAGAGAAAATCCTCAAATTGACATCCAAAAACAATGTGAGTTAGTCAACTTTCTTTTAGAAATAGGATGCCTGAGATAAGCAACTTAAAAGAGAAAAGTTTTGATTTGGCTTATAGAATCAAAAATTTCAAGCCATTGTTACTCAGTGCCTTTTAGGAGACAGGGGCACCTGTAGCACCATAGACTATCATGGCAGCAACATGAGGGGAAGTGTTTCTCTATGGCAGCCAGAAAACAATTAAGTCAGTGAAGGTACTGGAGTCTCAACATCACTTGAAATATGTATTCAGTGAGCCATATTTGTATCACAAGGCCCTAGATATTGTTTTACCAATACTCAAGAAAACTATAAACAAGGAATCAAGCTTTTAGTTCATAAGTTTCAGGGTACACTCATGGCACTGAGTATGGAAGTTTGAATGTATTTGAGTTAATCAGGAGCTTCACTATTAGGAAGTGTGGTCTTGTTGGAGGAGGCCAGATGACACAGGTTTTAATCCAGACCTTGAGGCTGTCCACACCTTCTGTTAGAAGTGTCTCAGTGCAGAGGCTGGCTTTGAACTTTTTCTCAAGCTTCACACTGTGATAGCTGGTTGACTTCCTATTGCCTCTGAGTCAAGACTCAGATACCTCAGCTGCAGTACTGGGTCTGCCTGCATTCTGCCATGCTCTCCATCATAATAGTGGACTGAACCTCTGAAACTATAAGTGAGTCACACTAAATTAAACATTTTCTCCGTAAGAACTGCTGTGGCATGGTGTCTCTTCACAGCAACAGTAAAGCCCAACAAAGACACTTGGTATAGCAGTTAATAAATGTCCATACAAATTATCTTCAGAGTTTTCATCAGTCTTATAAAATAGAAAAGAAACAGCTACTTTAGTGCTATTTTTTCTATTTTTATTATGAATGAAGTCTCATGTTTTATCCATGTATCCCCTTGTTCTTTTAAAACAATTTTAAATATTATAAAGTGCTCTAGCCATTTGGAAAGAATACAGAACAGGTCCATTTAATATCTCAGTGATACATTGACTTTTATCTCATCAAGCCATGGCAAGCTGAGGAATCTTTTGTGATAATGTGTAGCTTTGAATGTCTTAATTATCTTTTCTTCTTACAAATTTAAGAGATGTTTATCCACTGAGAGCAAAACAATACCTTAAAGAAGAAGAAAAATGAAAAGAGAGAAGAAACAAAATAAAAAGTGTAAGGAAGGAAGCAAAATTTAACTTATTTATATTTTTTTCTAAAATTCTAAGTTAAATTTTTGCTGTTAAATTTTTGATCTGCCTGGTATCATTCTAATAGAAAAGCATTAAGATTTTTTAGCTTCTTATTATATTATCAAACATAATTTTATATTCACATGTGAAATAGACATCTACTAAATTGCATTCTTAAAAAAAACATTAGTTTAAAACTAAATAAAAAAAAGAATTACAAATTTCTCAGATAACAGTTCCTCTGACATGTAATCCAATATAAAATTTTAGAGGATAAAGTGAAACTAGAATCATTATAAATAAAAAGTGAGTTTTAGCTTTTATAAAAAGAAGATAAATGTCATTTTTAGACATTTAATAGTTTATATTATGACTTGAATAATCTGAAAGTTATTGATTACATTACTTGTAATTGATTGATTACATATATGTATTTTCCAGACAGCACTAAATGGCACTTTGAAAGACAGATATTAATGGGACACTCATGTCTATACATCTCCATGACATTTCTGTTCTGTAAATCATGTGGTCAAACAGTTCCCACCCACAATGTCTAAGTGTTGGGGTCACTGCTTCCTCATGATTCCATGAGTTGGTAGATGTTAGGGACTTCAATTCATGTTTATTCAATAGATGTTGAGCATTGCTATACATCTAACAATACAGTAGTATTATAAATTTAGCAGTGAACAAAGAATGAAAATCCATTTCACTCATACAATGCAATCTATTTATATACAATGAAACAATATAGTTTTATATGTAGAAAACATAAATAAAGAATTTTAATATATCTTGGTTATGTAGCTAACTTTGAGATGTTTTGTTTGACCTCACATTTCCCAATATCTTTCAAGACATTCTTTGCTCTTTGAGCTAGAGAATCTCTTGAACGTATTTGTATTAGTGAAGAGCCTTGGAAGGTAAGGTAAGTTTGGCTCACAGACCCTTCCTGTCTATCAATCTAAGTGTAAGATGTTCATGGTTAGGAAGCATTCATAAGCCCTTTAACTCATGAATTTACTGAGATCCATATCTATTATCCATACTAGAAACAGGCAAAGGTGTATCTGACTCTTAAGTTAGAGTTCTCAGAACACAATCTATTCTATTTTATTTACTATTATATTTTGTTTTTATTTTTTGTCTCATTAAAAAATTGAGTTTATAAAGAAAGTCAGTTAAAAACTACATATAAATACCATGAACCAATGTGTTTTATAAATATATTCTCTTTTAACTTATTATTTGCCAAAGGTAAAAATTATTGGGTTGTGACCTGCATCAAAATTAGGTTTAAAAAAATAAAGAAAAAGAAAACCAAAGAATCTTATCAAACTGAGTTTCCAGTGATTCTTTCATTTAAATTATGTATTTATTTATCAGTGTATAAACCGTATGTCTCACTGCAGATTGTGTTCAAATATCTGCAGTGTACTATAAAACAAACAGAGTGGCTGATATTGAAGTCATTGATTAAAGACTGCCTATTGTTTATTGGTAAAATACTCTACTATTATACAAATCACAAACTGAAAGTTTCTAGGTGGAAGAATTTGTGTAAGTAAGCAGACAACAACTGTGTAGTACATTTTAGCATAATTCTGACATTCAATATTTCATTTTCTTCATACATGATATCAAACGTGGCTTTATATCAATCTTGCAGTCAGTGGATTGCAGCTATGTGGATCTTCAGCTATCTGAGAAAATGCTACCTCTTGTTTATTATGAACATTTAGAGATTTTTGTTTTTGCAATTTATGTGAGATGAGGCTCTTGGGAATTGGATTAAAGTATCTCTGTGTGTGGTGCTAGAAAGGAAGAGATCCATAAATCTTTTAAACTCTTGAGTATCCAGCTTCACCAACTTAGCAAACTCCAGGCTAAAGAAATCCTGTCTCAAATAAACTAGTTGGGAAGCTCCTGAGAAAGGAATGACCTCTGAGACACATCTCTGGTCTATTGTAGAATTTTATTTTAACTATGTAAAGATGTGCTGCATTTGTTCAATTATGTAAAGATGTGTTGCTGTTTTAACTTGCCTGATTAAGGCACCTACCCATTATGTCTGATGAAAAACTGAATGACAAATACATAGGCAAGGGAGAGATAGCTAGGGATGACAGGCAGATAAAATAAGTGGGAGGAGAAATCTAGGCTCGACAGGAGAGAGGGAAGAAAAGAGAGAATCACCGAGAAAGAAGGGGGCATGCCAGGGGCCACCAAGTCAGATAGCCACCAATCAGCCAGCCACACAGCAGTTAGTGAAAGCAGGACATACTAAATGAAAGAAAGGTTAAAAAAAAAACGTCCTGAGGCAAAACATAAATGAAGTGGATCCGGTTAATTTAAGTTATAAGAGCTAGTGGGATAAACATAATATAAGATAAGGCTGAACATTCATAACTAACAAGTCTCCTTGTCATAGTTTTGGAACTGGCTGGTGGTCTAAAAATAAGCCTGGTACACTGGTCTGCACATGCATTTGAATTTACACAAATGAATGTGATCATATGCACATAAATTTGCACCCCTGAATGCATACACAAAGAAAAACCAATGGTAATTATCTTATGTTCTTCTTCAATAGGTAATCTTGTGAATTGAAATTTCCTTAGTGGGAAATGAGAAGGTAGGAGGAAGAGCATAATCCAGGAAGTCAGGCTGTGTTTTGATGTTCTGACTGTGTGTTATTGGTGGTGGTTTATGTGAGATGCTCCTCTCCTCATTAATCTTGGTCATATAAATGTATGGTCCCTTATTGATAGCAGTTTGAGAAGTATGTTACTAAGGGTGGGGAGACTAACATTTTGATAGATGTATCATTTGAATTCTTACTCTCTGCTTTCTTTTTGAACTTTCAGATATCAGCACTCAGCTTATCTGCCATGACTTCTTGCTTTCATGATTCTTCATCATTATAATAGACAATTATCCCTCAGGAACCATCAGGTCAAAATAAAGCCTTCATTTTATGTGTTGCCTTGGTCATGATGTTTATCACAGCAATAGAAAAGTAAACAAGAAGACACCTATGAGGGATTCTAGTAAAATGCCCATTTGGAAGCTTGTAGGAAAACTGTGAAGAGCAGGAATTATATTTGAGTCAATAATTTCAAAAGCAAAAAGAATGGATGAAATAGTTATGGAAATTGACTCATTAGATGAACAATGGGCAAAGGTCAGAATTCGATTAAGTATCATGATTAGTGATGAATTACCAAAAATAGTATACTGTTACCTTTTTGTAACTGGGGACAGATATGGGAAACAATTGTTCCAGTTATCACAATCATTATACAATTTCTCATGAGTTAAATAAGTGTATCAATAATTATCCTGATGAGTTTCACAAATATGTCCTCTCTCTTTTCATCTTAGACTTAAGTAGTATGGTCTTAGTGCTATCTCTATGATTTCCAATAAGCCATAATATTCTTTATATTCATAAAAATTTGTGAGGTGAGTATGGTTCCTATTTTGCATTATTCAATACATTGTTTAATATCCAACTAATTGATATTCTGTTAGTAGATGTGTCTAAAATAATTAAACTTCTGAGGCAATGTAGCAGGGTGAATATTATCCTCAAAGCTTTATCATCTTTAGGATTAGCTAGATTATACTTTAAGCCCAATTTAGATCTGTGCTTTACATGGACCATGCATACTGCATAAGTATTTTATCAAAATCAAGAAATATTTTGAAATCATTTGGTTCTCTTTTTCTCAACTTTTTCCTTATTTTTCTGATGATTACTATGACAGTCTACTAGATAAAGTTTTGACATAAGGTACTAGATTCACCAAACAACAGGTATGTGTGGAATACTAAATTTGTCATGAAATTAGTTCAATGGCTATTGTCCAACTGGAAGTAAGCCATTTGAAATGAGGAGATACTGGCAGACAAGAAAAATGTATATAGGCTGACCAAATTACGTTTCTACTTAATGTGGCAGTGTGTAACCTCCACGGCTCTTTTTCCATCTTTTCATGGCAATGAAGTAATCTTATAAAAGGTAGGACTTGTGTTCGATATTTTTCTTGTTTGAAACAAAGACCATGAGAAGGAATTTTAAAAAATCTTAAAGCATAATATTTGTAGATATCTATGGGGAACATTATGCTAATTCAATTCATGTATTTGTTGCATGTCTGACAATCAGATCACAATATGTGAATTTCTATCTCTGGTAATACTAATTTTATGAGTGTACAATTACCTATTTTCTTGTTATTCTTGACTAGGCTAGGTTTTCTTGACTCAAGTTTTTTTTTTTTTTCATGTCTAAAGAAGAACTAAGAGTAACTTCTCCACTCTATTTTGGTCATTTATTTTTTGTTCCATTTATCCTTAATAGTGTGAACTTAAATTCCTTCCAGCAATGTATGAGAGATCTTGTTTTACACATGTTCAGCAGCATTCTTGTGTCTTTTTCATATTATCTACTTCACAAAAGCAATTAAACTTTTAACTGATATGTAAAAATTACCCCTGAGCTGGTGTATTCAATGATGTCCTTACCATCATCCAAACTCACTGTGTATTCTCCAGGGCCCTCAATAATGTCCTTACTATCATCCAAACACACTGTGTATTCTCCAGGGCCCACACTTTTACTGTAGCAGGCCCACTTTCACTGTTTTTGAAAGCTCTGTTTAAATAGTACAATTCTTAGATATAAAATAAATAATGAGACTCTACTTTTTCAGGTAGCTCTTTTACTTCCCTTAATGCTATGCTTCTTTCCATCTCAGATTCTTAGCAATCATATACCTGACAATTTTGAACAAACATAACTTAGGGATGGTAAAGCACAATCACACACCCTCAAATCAGGCTAGAATTTCCATATATATAAATATATATGTGTATATATATACATACATATACATAAAGTAATAGACCACAGAAGAATATTCTAGCTTCAAGATTCTTGCCAAAAGAGTCACAATAAAAGAAAATAAATTGAGATATCTTAATAAGGAGAAAAACTAATGAATAGAAAATTGTAATGGGTTTTATTTGCCTTGCCACAGAAAGTGGACTCATTTCTTTCTACTTTTTTTACCTGTTCAACATCTTTAAATTTCTTTTATTCTCATTTTAAAAAATTATGATTGTTCTGTATTGATTGTCATAAAAAATCAAGGAGCAAAAAGGGCATTTGGGTTTGTCTTAAATGTTTTATATTTATAATTCCCCCTTTCTTTCCTTAAAATATTGTTTTATGTTTTTTATTTCTGACAGTTTATGTACTCCAAGCTGGACTCAAACTCACAATCCTCTGTCCTATCCTTCCTTAGTGTTGGTATTATAGTCATGTA
Organism: Sigmodon hispidus; assembly: GCA_004025045.1. Classification (NCBI taxonomy): domain Eukaryota; kingdom Metazoa; phylum Chordata; class Mammalia; order Rodentia; family Cricetidae; genus Sigmodon; species Sigmodon hispidus. The sequence continues at coordinate 11,735 of PVIH01015814.1, forward strand.
CCATTATTCCTACATTACTTTTTCTAGAACTTCTACACTTTCCCCAAAACAGAAAGATCATAGATATTGATATGCCAGGCCTCTGTGAAATACCAGAATCCTAGTACTAATAATGTTACATAAAATTTCAAATTGGTAGGTTATTATGTACATAATCATATTATAGTACACATACATAATGTGTTTAGCTCATATACATATATAGAACAACAACAAATGATCAACAAGTTAGCTAATATCCACTGACCAGTGAGCTAGTAACCAGTGGGGTTGCATGGCACTTCATCTCTTCATTCTAAAATTTTGACTGGCTTGATATCATGCAGGTCTTACATAGGCAACCATAACTTCTATGAGTTCTTATGTGCCAGAGCCCTGTCATAACCAGAAGACATCATTTCACAGCTTTTTATCCTATCCTCTGTGTCTTCCATTTTTCCATCTCTTCTTTATGAACTTCATTGAGCCCTAAGTGGGAAGAGGTTGGTATGATACCTCAGCTGATGATGAACACAAATATCCAATTATAACCATCCCTTTGCCTATTATAATTAAGAAATTAATTACATTAATTAAGAAAAAAAGAATTTTCTCTGACCATTTTTAAGGTCAGCAAAAATCTATGTATATAGACATAAATATTTAAAGTTAGTTTAGGAACATGAACAATTATGAAAACATTAATCATAGGTTTCCATCTAGGACCCATGACCTCCCATACATGTGCTTTTGAATAGGTTTAGTATCTGAAGCATGAATTTCTTCCTGTGGATGAGGCCTCAAACCCAAGCAGAAAGCATTTGATGGGTCTATAATAATCATGTCAATTTAGTATCATTAATTACATTTTTGTCTGGCAAGTCGGGATTGTAGCTCAGTTTGTAGCATTTGGCAAGGACATTGATGTCTTTCTTCTCAAGAAGACTACATAGAAGTTTCTGGCACTATAAATAGAATCTCACAAATATTTCTTGTTCATCTCAAGATTTATTTCTGTAAGTTCTGTTTTTACTAATAGATACTAACAATATAGGTTTCATGGGAAAATAAGGAATATGACAACAGCCTGTTATTTTGGGTGCCTCTGGGACCTTTCTGACCAATAACTGGTAGGAAGGCATACAGTGTTTGGTACATTTTTTTTATATGGTAACATATATATTCTGGAAGCATCACTGTTCATGCATGTGCAATACATCTGTTTAAATACCCTGCTAAAATTATTTTTAATTAGTTTACAAACTAATGGTTTTTCATAAAGCATTTTAAGATTCTAATTTTAGTCAACCTATACCATCCCTGCTTAAATCTATAACTTCAATATCTACTCGTTATTATGCCTCATGTGTTCTATTTTCCCCTTATAATTATGGGATGCAAATCATTGTTTTCATATACCTTTCAATTTTTGATTAACCCTACCTCTGCTCAATTCATTTCACCATCATGCACAACATACATAAAATTAGTGTCTAGGATGAACAAATAATTTAATAATGATAATATAATAATAAACATTGAAACAACAAGGAAACAAAAATATAAATTAGAAAGGGGACAGTAAAAATGAACAAAAAATTCTCAACAGAAGAGCTAGAGGTGGTGTCTAAAGAGTTAAGAAGTGATCAATATTCTTAGCTATCAGAGCAAGTCAGATTTAAAAGTAAGATCTCACCAGATTGTCACCATCATAAATATAAAAGAGAAAGGATTCTGGCATGGATTCAGGGAAAGGAAAATGCTAATACAGTTTCCTTTGGGGTTTAACTAATGCAGGTACTTTGGAAATCAGTATAGATGTTTCTAAATTATCTAGATATAGAGGTATCATAATTTTATTGTTTTTTATAGTTACATTTTTTCTACAGAATATGGTAGAGACAAAGTAACAATAACCATATCATAATCACTTATTTTCTTCACAAAACCTTACATTCTACCTATCCTAAAATTGTTGGTCAATATTTTTTTAGTTTATAAAGGGAAAAATACTGCAATATTTTGTTTTGGCATGTTTTTCTGTAACTTTTTTTTAGTTTCCAACATATCAACATGATTTAAGACATGGTCAAGGCTCAAATTCATTATCAGAATTCCATAACTACTCTATTCTACCATATTAAACATGAAGCTGAGAAATGAAATAGAATACTTATGTTGAAGAATCAACTCAAAATGGAAATGAGGCCCTCCTTGTAGTATATGATACAGCCATACCACTCAAACATAAACACAAAGAATGCTAGTTCCTGCACACCCATTTTTATTGATGTGCTGTTTACAATGGCAAAGACATGAAATAAACCTAGATGTCCCTCCACAAAAGAATGGATAATGAAATTGTCACATATATACACAGTAGTACTCTATTCAATTGTTTAAAAATTAAATAATTTTTACAGGAAAATAAGTAGAACTGGCAATACTTTGTCAATCAAGGTAATCTCATTCCAGAAAAACAAATATCTCATGTTCCCTCTCATATGCAGAGCTTAACTTTTCATGTTATTATGCATGTAGATAAAGAGTTGTGAGAGTGGATCAGGCTTAGCAGCTTCATAAGATACTAGGACAGGGAAACTAGAGATTTTTAAAAGGGAAGAAGGAGGAAGACAAAAGATTAAATGAGACTAGAAAATAAAGGACATTCAAAATGTTCATCTCCGTATCTAGAATTGTGGTTCTCAACTTTCCTAATGTTGTGACCTTATACTATAGTTCCTTGCATTGTGGTAACCCCAAACCATAAAATGATTCGATTGCTACATCATAACTGCAATTTTCCTATAGTTATGAATTATAATATATCCGATATGCAGGATATCTGGTATGGGAACCACAATGGGGTCCTGGCCCAAGGGTTGAAAATCACTGACCTAGAGAAAAGTAGAGTTAGCATTTTTACAAGGAAAAAGGGAGTAATCACCATATGGTTACAAAATGTGGCCAAGAAAGTATAAAAGGTAGACTAGGGAGGTGTATAACATGGCAAAGTTGTGTTACATTTGTTTATCCTGCAATCATTAACTATGTAAAGATGTGCTGCCTGCCTAAGGCACTTGATTGCTCTAATAAAAAGCTGAATGACAAATAGCTAGGCAGAAAAGAAATAGATAAAGCTGGGAGGCAGAGAACAAGTAGGGGGAGAAACCTAGCTCAAGAGAGAGGAAGAATGAGAGAATGAGGAGAAAGAGAGGGCCACAGCTGGGGCCTGAAGCCAGGCAGCTGCCAGACAAATAGGGAAGAGAAGCAGTGAAAGTAACATAGAAGGAAAGAGAAGGAGAAGGTAGATGAAGGACCAGTTATTAGAGCTAGTAGGACAATGACAATATAAGATTGAGCATTCAGACCTAACAAGAAGGCTCTGTGTTATGATTTGTGAGCTGGTTGGTAGCCTAAAAGAAAGCCTGATACAGTAGGGGTAGGTGGGCACAATGGAAGTGATGAGAAAGAGACAGAATAAAAACATCAACAAAAGCAAATTTGTTTAAAAAAAATTCTCCATGAAACCAAAGTCTTTTGTAAGCTATTAAAAATAAAATTAAAATTATAATAACTAAAATTGATAAGATATTGTAATTCCTACAAAATGTCTAAGTCGAGAATACACATGGTACAACTTAAAACCAATATTATCTATTTTCTTTTTTGATAAAATTGAAAAAGTTTCAGACTTCACAAATACTATAAAACTAGAGAAATATGGCTGTCCTAGAAAGAGTCACTTAGGTAATTTTCCTAAGTGACAGAATATTTTAAAAAATTCTGTTTCCTGAAAGAAATCATATTTACCTATATATATATGTATATATATATATATATATATATATGACTTGGTAAATACTACCAACAAGAATGTTGACTTTAAATTATAATATATGAGTGTTAAACTCTTATTAATTTATACTTTTTAAATGCGAAGTCTGAAAGCTAAGTCTGTAATTATGCACTGTAATATATTTAGCTATATTTTGAGTCTACTGAACAGAATAAATTATTATAACATTTTCCTATTATGTACATAAAATTGCATTATATAGAGAAAATATGTATGTAGATGACTGACTCTTCTCTGAAACTAAATGATCCCAGGAGGCAAACTCATTATAAAGTTGGTTTCAATGTTACTCCACCAATTGTATTATGCTATGTTATTCAGAGGAAATGCAGTTGAATGAAGATGCTCCAGTCTCTGTTTTATAAAAATAATAAGTGTATTTTTCTCTCCAAAATGAGATGGGTATATTGGAGATTATTCTACAGGGATGTCATTTGAAGTTCTCCTTATCCTAGTTATTTAAGTTTTGCATTGAAAATCATGTCAGTCTTACAATATGCATCAATAAAAGCAGAAAATATTTGAGGGTTTAAACGATTTGAATTATGATTTTATCAAAATCAAGATGTTAAGTCTTACCAGATGTTAATGTGTATTATACAATATCACTGATGAAACGGGCAGATGGAAAATTAGAAGGAGGAAGAGAGAAGAACAGGAAGGCTATGCCCAGCTGAGACACTGAGAAAAAATTTTCATCTTGGAATTTAATTTTCTGGTTCACCTAAAACTCAAAATTTTTATAAAATTTTTAAATTTGTAAAAATTAAATGCTTTTTCTACTATACAAATACATTCAGACAGTAAAAAAAAGAGAAATGATATTTATGGAACCAATGTAATTATTATGTATTTCTATCCTATTCACTTTGTTACAAGCTCTGTTCTCTCTAATACTGAAATTCAGTACACAAATTCATCCAGTGTGAACACAATTGCTCTCCTAAGCCTTGCTTTGGGCGTCTCTTCCTTCTGCTCTTCCATTTATTCCTTAGTTTTCTCTTTCTTGTCTTACTGTCTTCTCTTTCTTCCCTTTCCTTACCTACTTTCCTTTCTATCCTTTTCTCTTTATTCTTCTTTTTGTCCTTGTTGATACATTCTACATCTTCTTTACATTTCACAAATTTTCAGCCTTCAAGCTAGGAATGACAGATTAGTCACAAGTTAAATTTCTCTTTGGAGAACTGGAGTTCCTTCTCCATGCCTCATGCACCAAATATCTTTATAGTCAATATGAGCATGTTAAGTAGCTTAAGATAACTAAGAGCTAGTTTCAAATGCCTCACCATAAAAAGAATAAATAAATAGGTAGATGGGTGTGTTAATTATTATGTTTGAAACATTCCACTCTTATGATCTCCCCATTTACCAAAAAAAAAAAAGCCCATTCATGCTGCTCATTTAGTTACTGGAGCATAATTATACTCAATGACAGTGCCTCACTTCTGCATTCATGGCCTCTGGCAGAGGTTTGGGAAAAAAATCCACCCATTTCTATTAATCTATGCATCATCACATGTCTTGTGGCATACTGGTACTTTAACACCTTTCTTCTTCAGCACCTAGATTGTGTCTTCCAGACTCCACCCTTATTCACCCATCTCTCTGCTTAAATTTTCAGCCTGTCTGTAAGTTGTCTTTCTTTAGGCCAAACAGCTTCTTTATTAACCATGGTAGTAACACATATTCACAGCATACAGAAAGACCATCCTACAGCAATTCCACATAGGACATGTCACATCATATCTAATAAGATTACACTACTATAATTTTTCAATTAAAAATACCATAAAAATCAGAGTGCTACTAACTCTACTAACCTATATTCCCAACATGTGGGAAGCTAAGGCAAGATGACTAGTTCAAGTTCAAGAACATTCTGGGTTATTTAGATTATTCTATCTCCCAAGAAAAATAATTTAATAAATTCATAATTACCTAAATATTAATAAAAACAAGTTTACATGAGAATGGTCAGAATGTAGCCAAAAAGACATCAAGACAGTGAAAGAATATATAGAGCCAACTTTTTTCTAGTTTCAATTTGTCATAGATTGCTTTTTTTAATGGATAAGTGAACAAAAATATCATTAGTAGTGAAAGTGTAATACCAAATCTGAATCTCTACAGCTTCTGAATGTTTGGGAGAGAGCAAGCATTTTGAGTAGCCATCTTAAAGTAGTTATGTGATGTTTTTATTTGTAAGGTGTTTTTTTTTTTTTTAAAAAAATTGATTTTGTCTAAAAACCAACAATTCTTACAGGCACATTGGTAGCCACCATCCAGATGTCTTCTGGGTTAAATACTATGTCTGTAGACTTTCAGGGCACAGATATAATTTTTAGAACTTCCTAATAGTAAATAGTATTGATAATCCTATTATTATCAGATATCCTAGTATTATCAGAAATCCTATTGATAATAAGGACCAAACACAAACATTTTAAATAGACTCTTTCAATATTTGTCATGATTATAAATAGAATATATTAGGACAGAGAGCATAGCATAGCCATCATCCTATGCAAGAATGTTGCAGTCCTCCCTCCCTGCTCTGAAGCTGGTCTTGCCAAGGCACTGGCTGCAGAAAAGTGATGTATGTATCTTTCCACAGAAAACTTACTCTGCTGTTGAGCTTTCTAATTATACACAAGGTTTTCTTGTATTGTTCTTAAATTGACTTTCTATTTTGCAGGCAACTGTTCTATCCTGGGCATTGGTATCATTAAAAAATAGATGAATTATAAAGGAACTGGAAAGCACTCTAATATATGGATATGATTTGACATGAGCAGATTTTTGTCAGCAGGAAAGCTAGGAAAATGGGATCAAGCCTATCCAGAGAAGGAAATTAACCAACAGGCATCTGACAATTGCAGATGTATTTTACATGAGTGGTGACATGTTTTGAAGGTTATTAAGTTAGAACTATTTATTCATCCAAAAGCTTAAAAGTTTCTCCTTGAAAAAAAATCTATGGGAAAGTTTCATATGGTTGTTACTTCACAGATGAGTTGGCAATGACTATTGCTCTCTTCATGTGGCATTAATTAAAATATTTGGATTAATGTTCTAATTAGGATGTATACAAATCTTACCTTCTTGATTAGGTGACTTAATTCCTGAGAATTTGTTATATATGATAAATACCAGTAAAGATTAAAAGTGAAAATAACTGTGGAAATAATTATGAAATATCTGGTTTAATAATTAAGTGAAATTTAATTAAGAAATATCACAAAATAATTGGTAAATTATGTCTCTGGAAGACAATTCTGTTATCAGCTCATTATAAAAATAAAGAGATTAGGTTAATTTTCTATGTGTATCTTTGTTTATGCATTTTATTGTCACATGTGGGAATTTGAAATATTATCTATCATCAGTAGATTTGTATATAACTTTATTGGTTTTAGTAAAGTGGAGAATCAGAGACAAGGAAACTATTTACTTGTTCTTACTAAAATGGAAAATGTAGAAATCTGTTGTATGTCAGCTTTACATATCAACATATCAAAAACAACCACCCTCATGAAGAAAAATTTATTTTTACTTATGTTCTCAGAGATTCATCCCATGCTGGTGTTTTCTGCTGCCCTCACTTCTGAAACAAGACAGAGCTTTGATGGGAGCACATAGCTAATCATCTCAACACACCCAGAGAGAGAGAGAGAGAGAGAGAAAAAAAGAAATGAGAAGAGTCCCATATTCTCTTCCAAACAACATTCTGGTTGACATCATTGCTCTCAGTAGGCCTGTCTCCTAAAGATTTCACCACTTTCAAGGACATTACAGACTAGTGACCAAGATTTTAACACAGATTTTTAGGAGGCCTCTCCTGACCATTGGTTTAGGTTTATAATAAAAGTACTTTATGTGGAGCAACAGTAAGAAAATATTATCTCTGAATGTGGTAGTATAGATCAATTTTGGATATTTAATTATGTTAAAATTTTTGGAACTTAAGTTTAAATTCAATTAAGTTGAAAGAATTATTTCTAAAAAATAATTACAAACTTTACTGCTAGGAATTGTTGCTCATATCCATAATCCCAATCCTTAAGTGTTGGGGATTTCTATGACTTCTAGGACAACTATGGAACAAAACACTCTCTCAAAGCAACAACAATTTTCCATTTATAAAAATACAATAATATTTACAAGCTAATATTCATACCCCAAAACCAAAGGTGTTTAAACGAGCTGAATACTAGTTTCGTGCCAAAATAATATGCTAGTGGTTTTATAGTCATGAAATAGGCCCAAAACCCTAAAAATGTATTGAATAGATTGCAACTCTGATATTTTGTATGCTTTGTCAAGTTGCTTAACCTCTCATAGCCTGGGAATTTGATTCTGTTAAATCGGTATTATCAAATTAACCTCAGGGCTACTTTGAGAATTAAAAGATATTTTCAGTAATAAGAACTTAAACTCTAAATTCCATTCATATTTAATTTTATGCCTTGAATTTAGTATTTGTGAGGGGGATGAGAATTCTAAGTTTAATTTTCATATCCCTTTGATATCAAAGGAACAAGGAGCATTCAAAGTTAAATGCATATATTCAATAAATATTAAATGAAAATTCTTTATACTTACCAAGGAAGGCAAGCCCATAGTAGAATGTTTATGTACATTATCCAAAAAGAGATATGGACAGAGGTTAGTGTATCTAACAAGAAAGTAGCTACATATAGTTGTTATCACAGAAGTTATATTTTATTATGCTGAGAGACTTCACTCAGGGTCATGCTCTGAGTTTTATGCCTATTTCCCCAAGGCTGCTTTTTTGTGCAATGTGTCTGAGCAGAAGGTTGTATTCAGTCTTTCATGACAGTAACAAGATCAAGGGTCACAATGTTTGGGGAGGCTCTCTAGCCACAGGGAAGATCAAATTGGCATCTCTTCAGAGGCTCTTCCAGCTGTCCTAAAGATGTGCAAAGCCATGCATTCTTTGGCTCTATGCTTATATACTGTCAAATTGGGAATTATAGGTTTCTAGTCAGGTGTCTGGTTATCCTGAGTGAGTGATGTCACTTGTTTCTGACATCAGGTCAGCCTTGGGTGTGGTGGAGTTCCTAATGAAGCTATTTGTTGATATGTAAGAGATATTCTTTTTTACTGTTCTCATACAGGTAAGGAGATGGATGACTCAGTTGATAAACTATTTGCCATGAAAATGTGAGAACTTGAATTCAGATCCTTAATATTCACATAGAAAGCCAGGCACAGTATCATGCTTTTTAATCCAAGTTTTGGTGAGGTGGAGGCAGGACTCTCTTTGGGACTTGCTGCCAGTGATCCTCAGATTCAGTAAAAGACCTGATCCCAAAAAATAAGACAGAGAGCATTTGAGAAATATATATAATTGGCCTCTGGCCTCCAAGCACAGCTATACACACATGGAATCAGTCAAAATATGGACAATGTATTACTACTAGAAGAAAACGAAACCAGATTAACTTTAGTAATGTATCTCTGGAAGTTTTGGTAGAAGTTAATTAATCCATAAATACTTGGGAACTCACCAAGATCATGCTCAACTGAACCTGTGAAGAAGAAAATTAATGAGTTCACAGCAAGGCACATACTTTGGTGATGTTCTCTGTTTTTTATTTCAGGGTACATATAAACAATATAATTAAAAATCTCCCAATTCCTCTAGGTTACAAGAAATTTATCTAACAGCAATGTTGTATATCTCAAAACTATTGCAAGTTTTTTTTTCTTTATACAATGTACACTATGTCATATTTTTCTTGCTGGGAAAATTTTGGGGGGTAGATAAAAATATTTTAATATATCAAATTAATAAGTATTATACTATCTATTAATTTTGTCTTTAATGCTTTTTGTAAGTGCTTTACTTTGGGTTTTTTGGTGTATATCTGTGTGTGCATATGTGTACACACACATACACAAACACACAAACACACTGTAAGAAACACTAAGACCAAAAGAAACATAGAAAGGTAAGAACTGGATCCACTTTACAGTTTACAGCCCATCAATGACTGAGGGGATTCTAGACAGGGACCTGATGCAGAAACTAAGAGAACCATAAAGGAATGCTGATTATTAGCTTTCTCCCCATGGCCCAGCCTGCTTTCTCATTCAACAGAACTACCTGCCTGAGTGTGGTACTTCTTATTGTGTTCCAGTTTCTCCTATGTGCATCATTAATCATGAAAATGTCCCCAGGTTTGCTTACAGGCTAATATCATAAAGGTATTTTCTCAACTGAGGTACCATCTCACCAAATAAAACTAGTTTGCATGATGTTGATGAATAAACACAAAACCAAACCAAACAAACAACCACGACAATAATTGTCCCAAAGTACCTTTGTAAATTAAAAACTATCAGCTCTTATGGAGCCACAGTGTGTTCTGAATGCACTAAAATGTTGCATGTAACCTTTATAATTTCAATTCATCAAACGTTATCAGAAACCACATTATAACAGGATCTTAAAGTGTTAAACATATTTTGTTTAAGTGTGTATTTGTGTGTTCACGTAGGAGTTACACATGTGTACATCTAAGTCTGAAGGTCATCAGATAACCTAGAGTGTCCTTCCTCAGGCACATTCTCACTGACTTAAAACTCACAAGGTTGGAGAGGCCTGAGGGATTTGCATATCTCTTCTTATCCAGAAATGGGATTAAATACACAACTCCCTTCCTTCAGTCCTTCCTTCCTCACTTCCTTCCTTTGTTCCTTTCTTTCTTTCCTTCTTTTACATATTTTCTGAGAATAAAACTTAGGTCCAAAGAGCTTCACTCAAGGAGTAACTTCATGAGCCTATGTAGTATTAATTAATTTTTCATCATCTGGAGTTGTAATGATCCAAAATGTTTTTATTAGCTTCTGTTTATATTAAATCTATACAACTACTTTAATGCCCAAAAGCCTGACAAAGACAGAATGTTTCTGTCTCTTGTCACCAAACAATACAAGGTTCCCTCTCTGTCTTTTCTAGGATAAACTCCAGCACAACCAATCCATGAGTTTTCTCTTTGCTACAAAAATTCAATAAAGACTTTCAGTTTGCATTTCAATACATCACCTTGCATATAACTTGCGCCAGTCCTTTTTTTCTCTTAAAATTCTGAGGCAATGTCCAGAGGCATTTATCTGCATAAAACTTAGAATACTCATCACCTTGTCCGCAAGTTCACATTTTAATATATAGCAGCTCAAGATCCAAAAACCAATTTCTAAAAGTAGAATTTACATCGTTGATTTAAAATTCCCTTTCCTCGTGAACATGATTGAGAACTTACTGTGCACAGTGTACTTTTAACAGATTTCATCTTATTGTACTTTTCAGAAAGATAGTCACATTTTCTTTCAAGTTTTTAAATTATGCTCACTTGTTACTTAAATGACAGGTCATAAAGAATTAATAGACTACAATGTGATGAAAGTATAATGAGTACAAAGAGAAGTAATCCTTCACACTATCTCTTTTGGAATTCATGAGAAGCTTGTCACTGTGTTTAGTCTTTTATTTCTTCCACAATGTGTCTCAGATTTATGCTATTACTAACTGGCTATACAAGAGTGAGATACAGATTTTTCACCACTTCGTGTTTGGAATATTCACCAGCTCTTTCTCTGCCCTGTCTGTGCCTACCACTTTCTTCTATGGCCTAGCTGTCCACCTTGATAATCTTTGCACGATGCTGATACTGTTATGCCACTCTTTTATGTACAGATGAACTGTCTATCAGCCATTGCTGGCCACTTACACCTTATACCATTTTACTAGAGATGCTACATTTTTTCATTAACTCATTTTATCTAACTTTATGACAATCAACAACTTATCTCTTACCAATTGAATTAGCCAGAAGTCTCCCTAAGGACAGAACAACACACATGGATGCATATTAAATCATGAAAAATGGACTGACAACTATAGAAGTGGACCAAATACCTACAGAATCTGCTCTCTAGAAGCTAGAGACCTAAGAAAATGCATGGCATAACTCAATCTGAATATATAGACTTGAGGATGGGAAGAAGCAATGGTAGTGCTACCAGGATAAGTCAGAACCTGAGATAGGGCTTCAGAGCAGCAGACTCTAGTGTGGTCCTTCATCTGGAATTCCAGGACCTAGAAGCTGTGGTAACTAAAAATGGTAGAAAATTGATTGCACAGCTCCAGAGGAGAAGGCACATATATTATTTATTTCAGGACCACAAACTATTGGATGATACTTTTCTGTAAGGAGTAAGGAGATGTGTTTTACTAATTTTAATTGTTTTTCTACAAAACAAACCTTATCACAAACACATTCCAATATTACATATCATCTGTTTATCTCTTTATCTATTCAAGTGACATAGAATTAAATATCACAAAAGCACACACATTTTCCTAACAAGTTCATGGTCTGCAGCATAATCTGTATCTTTATACTGGCATTTCCTCCCACCCCATGAACCTTTCTAGTCATTAACATGAACAGCAGAGCAAAAATGAATTCTTCCTCTAATCGATCCAATATTTTCCAATTGTTCATTTCTTTTCAGAATTTTTACAATGTCTTTAGATAAAGTTGGTGTTCTTTTCTATTAAATCTTGAAATCATTTCCTCCTACCTCTTATATTTATATCTCTTGAGTTACATACTTATCATAATATTATAATGGCTCATGATCCTTTCTCTTCTACCCCTACTGGAGTTTCTGCAAATAAAACAACTAGTGTTAGTATCCCATTTCAAGTAAACTCCAAATAGCATATCATAAATAGTGACCTCTCAATACATATTTGAGGATAAAATGTCTGACAAAAGCAAACAAACAAGCAAACAAACAACAAAACCCTTCTAATATTAGATTGTCCATTTTGTTTATAAAGAAGCTCCTTAAGGCTCAATAGAACACTAAGTGGAGACACATTCTATCCTGTAGAAAGGCACTGAAACTTTCAAGATATTCTGCAGGGAAATTTATTAAAACCCAGAAAGTAAACAACTTATAAGTTCCAGGAAGTCCCTGAAACTGAGCAAATGTACTAGCCTTAATTCTATTCAAGCTTATATAAAAATTGAGAACTCCTGAGACAGATTCTCTGTTTAGCAAAACTGCTTAGAAGAGGAAATGACCAGCCAAAATACCAGGCAGAGGCTCAGGCCGACTGACCTACCTGCCTTGAAGAGACATTTTGTGACATGTTAGCCTACCTCTGAGTTATGCAGTGAGCTGTAGTATTTGAGTTTTAATGAGTTATTATCTATTCTGTAGCAGACTTTTGCTGATGCATCTATTTTTAAGTCACTCCTCCTTCTGTACATAACTCCTATTAATATGCTCTTGTTTGACCAACTTGAACTTTGAGGATATCCTTATGTTGGTCTGTTGTTGATAAAGTGAGTAGACATTTTTTTCACATCTCTCCAGGAATAATATCTTACAACAGTGCCTAAATTTAATAAGTCCTGTCATACTTTATTTACAAGCTGATTTTATTTAGAAGAAATGTTAAGACAACGTTTTATAGTTATTTGTACCATAGCAATGTTGTATGACTGTAGCATATGACTCACTATATAATCCTATTTTTTTGGTCTCTGATTATAAAACAAATCTCCTTTACTTTGGCATAAATTTTGTTGGTTAATTGTAAACAATATGTTAAAAGCCACCTATTTTTATATTGTCCCCATATTCAAGTGTTTGACTCCTCTGTGCCATGGTCCCTGAACCATGAAAATATTATAATTTTAATTATAAACAAACATGAGAATTTTTATCCCTCATATTTTTATGGAATATATAATCTACATATAAGAATTAAACAAAATAAGATTTAAAAAAGAAAGTTATCAAAAATATCATCTTCTAGGCTGGGTAAGAGTTAGTGAATGGTTGTTCAGAGAAAATAAATACTTGGAAAACAGAAAGTTGGGAAATCCTCCATTTCTATCATAGTCCCATTGTCAAGGACACATAACCAATGATGTGCCTCTTTTTTTAACCATGCTTCAATGCTAAAGAATCCCATCACCTTCTAGAAACATCATAGGTTAACCATCAATCCTGCAATATTAATGTTTTTCAGAGACATGTAAGATCCCAAACACAAAAGCCAGGCATGGTGGCATCGGCTAGTAATTCAATCACTCAAGAAGCTAAAAAATGAGGACGTCAAGTTCAGTGTTTGCCTGGCTACATAGCACAATCCTATCTCTAATAAATAATAAGTGGTAAATAAAGTACAAAGTATGTTAAGTTTGTTTAAAATTATGTGTTTGGACACATTCAATGATATGTCTTATTGATATCTATGAATGACAGACATAAAAATCATTTTCATGAATCAGAGTGCCTTGGGCATAGAATTTACTTTATTTTTATTAATATTTTGTAAATGGATATAACAAGGTAAACCTGTATCATTTTATTTTTCTCTTGCATGATAGATGTTTGCTTTGAAAAAGTCAATAAAGCTAATGATTTTCACCTTTATGTAGAACATTTTCAGTAGTAGTAAGTGGCAGAAAGTCCTACTATAAAAGATTTTTATACCTTTTTACTAACTCCAAGTACAAAATCAACAGAATGTCCAAGATATGTGTATATAACTATTAAAAAAAAAAAACACAAGGCCCTTCAGATTGAGATGAACAGTTGATATGTCAAATGCCTTATGGTCATGTCCAGTGTCTTATCTGTAGTTATTTTATTAAAGACTATTTTTTAGTTGTTTCTTAACATATAATTTTATCTAGAGACTTATTTCACATTGTCATGATATTAATGAATACAATTTTTGCTATTACCAGATTGCTTTTTGTTGTCTTAGTTAATAATGTGTGCCCTCTAGATCTGTCTTTATATTGCTTAACTTACAGTTGGCAATGACAGAAGAAATCTTATAGTCCATATATTAAAGATGACAGAACTACTCCAAGAGGCATGTATGGAATGCTGCTCTATGTACTGGAAATAAATTTCTGTCATATTTTAGGCTAGAATCCTCACAATACATTGCTGTCTCAAATCAGTGAACACATTCACCTACATTGTGATCTAGGAAAAGGCACTGTATCTTTTCACATCAGATTCTAAACGAGCATCATATGAATACCTTGTTCTCTGTTGTAACAGAGGATGAGTAATTGTTTCTTTTCTTGTATGTCACATGCAATGATCATAATTTATCTGCTTAAAAAATATCTGGTATTCAATATCAAAATAAACTTTAAGGTATAGATTGAGTAACAGAGTTTAAAATAAATAGTCTTTAATTTTTCTGATTGGAAGGATTATCTTTGATAATGATTATCAGAGAGGACCTTCTGAATCATCTGAAAAGTGTACTTCTGTAATGAAGCTTGAATTACATATATTATTCTACTGTAAGACACAGCAACTCATGTCATATGGCAAAAATTATAGGAAATATCATATGAAAATGGCACATTGACAAAAGACAAAGCAATGGATCCTGAGCTTTGCATTTTGATCATTTTTTACCAACTTTAGTGTAACAATAATTATGCTAAGAGGACCTACTACTTCTATTGTCTACCCTACTGTCTAGTTTTAACTTTCAGTTAGTGTAGTCATCTAAAACTCTCAACCCAATAAAATTGAAACACACTTCTCTAATGCACAATTTTCTTTAGATTTATTTATATGGAATATGCAATTGGATGAATACTGAAGAAGTCCACATAACTCTATTTATTTCCACTCTAGTATGGTCTAGAATACCTGTTAGAGAGATGACAGTATGTGAGAAGAAAGTTTAATACTCTAGAAATATAAAGTCTTAAAATATTTTAGAAAGAATATGGTGTAACCATGTGCAGGCAGATCAATATGCTATAAAGATGGTATGGGCATCATTTGATGAAGAATTATATCAGTTAATATAGAAAAATATCATGTACTTAATTATATATACATACAAAAATAAGTGTGTGTGTAACATCAGTTCTAAGTCAGCATTTTTACTTAATCAGCGATCTCATTTGTCAGTCTTCTGGATCAATAAGAGCTTACTCTTTAGCTCAGTATGGGACACTAATCAATATTATTGATTTTGAACTTTGAAATTTTCCTAACAGATCATCAGAGAAACTATCTTGAACTTGGAAAGACCTGTTCCATGAACCAATCCTTACACTTCTGACTCATCCACCTTTCTCTAACTGCGTTGCTCCTAACTTAGATCATAAGCGCTTTCTTGAGCTTCTTTAAGTGTCTTCTCATTAATGATCTCAAGTCTTTTCCATAGTTGGCTTTTGCCCTCTGTATTCTAATAAACTTCTCTTCTCAGTTGTCCTTATCCCAAACACCCATTGCTTGCAGACTACTCACAGTGTTGAAGAAAGTCTGAAAGTCATGCTAATTCCACTAAAATTTAGTGCTACCTACTTTTACATGTGTGACACTGGTACTATTGCCTATTGACAGTGTTGCATCCTCATCTCAAGGCATTTCAGCTTCCTTCTTTTATCAAAATCAATATCCTCCTTCTGAGATTAAAGTCCTTTACATTCAGAATTCAAATCAGTACCATACCAAATGCTTTGTAGAAATAGTCCAGATTGCATATGTTCAATAACTTATTCCTTCTACCTGTGTCAAGTAAAGCATAAAGAAACAGTTATATATTTTCTGTTAGTAAAGAACCCATTTGATTGTTGATGACAATCATTCCTTTCTTACAAACTCATTCCATTAAACAAACATTTCTGTTTTACTCTTTCTTATTTGTTCTTTTTACAACTGTGTCTATATTTTTAAAGATTGAAGCAAATAATTTTATTCATTTATTTTTTTTCAAAATGTTTAAACAAATTTATTAATTCTTTGTTGTCTTGTTTATTAGGCAAATGGATAGGTTGCCTAGAGAATGAAGACAATACCAGAAGATGACCTGGGAGAAGCAAGGTTCATTGAAAATTAGGAGGAAGGCTTCATGAGAAACTCTTACTGATGAAGTTATCCCCAGAAGGCTGGGATAGCCTACTAGATCAGTTAGCATACATGTAGTTCATTATGGATCTCTGAAAATAATTGCTAAGAGAAAGACACATTTTTATAAATCAGATGACATCAGTATTTTCATCATTTGCTTTCTTGATGCCTTTTGGTCACCATGTCCAGGAATAACAGCTTTGGCTTAGGTATCTAAGAAATGACTTGTATTGTTAAATCCATGATGTGCTTAAAATAACATATAACTTACTGGCATTTAGGCTTATGTCTGTAATCTCAGCATTCTGTCACAGGATTGAAGGAGGAGGATTGCCTTACAGTCAGCCTGAGTGACATAGTAAGTGTCAGGCCAGCAAACAAATCAAAGTAACAACAATAGTCTCTCATAGTCTCTGCTGATGTTCCAGTGTTGGTCTGCCTCTATCACACCTTAGCTCAGATATAGTCCTTTTAGCAGAAATGAGGGGGGGTCCTCAGGAATCAAGGGTTTGATGTCCTCCTTTTTTTAACAATCATGCAATAATACTGGCAGTCTCAACATGTGGCTTTCTTGTCACCAAACCTCTTGTTAAAGAACTTTTCCATAATTTCATCAGCAGACTAGCTGTTCTTGAGGATTAACTTTTGGAAGAAAAACTGTCATCAAGAACATTTAACAGTAACCAACCTAAATACCTTTCTTCAGTCTTTAATTCCATTGACTTCAGTGAAGAAGCTGGTCAACTGCTGCTTCTTGAACTTCACTTCACTGTTGCTTATGTACAGTGTCACATGAGGCCTTTTCTCTTTTAATAACTATCATCCCTGGTTAGTCCTAAATGATAACCATTCTCTAAGTATGAATCTATGTCCCTGATGGCTACCTCCACTACTGCCTCCACTTGTCTGTTAACTCCCAAACTCATATATGTGCATATATATATATATAGGCTTCATATTAATGTTTCGTTAGCATTTTGTGATCAACAAGACTTCTTTCTTTCTTATCTCCCAGCTAGTATTTTTTTTGTCTTCTGGCCACTTAAAATATACTTACAATCCAATCATTAAGTAATTGTAACTGAAAAATTGAAAAATGAGTTAGCTTTCATATCATTTATTCCCTCTTTTACTGCAACTAATTTGAACTTTTTGTTGCTATCTCATAATGACCTCCTTTAAGCCTTTCTTCTCTTCTAGTGGCTGGATTATGTTTTGTTCTCATCTTCCTGGACTTTGGTCAAACTTCCCAAGCAGCGGCTTAGATCTACTTTAGGCTATTCTCTTCCTAAAGTGTAACCTGTAAATTTTTGGTAGATAACAAGATTTTTTTAGACTATTAAAATTTGGCTGAAATTCACTTTTCTGCCTTTTTCCTTTTGTTTAAATATACTTCAGTTTGTTTATTTTATTTTTATTATTTAGTTTTTTTTATACAATACATTTTGATCATGTTTTCCTTCTCTAATTTTTTCCAGATCATCCTCACTTCTGAACCAATCTCACTTCATGTACTCTATCTCTCTCAAAAAATATTCAATTAAAAATCAACAAACCTAGCAGTATAAAAATTATCATAACAAAATAAAACAATACAAAAACATGGGATCTGTTTTCTTTCTCAGTAGATATCAATTGCAAATAACTTCTTGGTTCTGGGTAGGACTTTGGGCCCATTTCCTAGTCTCTGGAATTTTTTATGCATTGAACCCTTGCAAGCTGTGCACATATTGTCATAATCTTTATGAGCTCATATGTGTATCATACTGCTGTGACAGTAAGCAGTTGATTTCTTAGAGTTATGCAACACCCTTAGCACTTTTTTCTCATTTTGTTCTGCATAGACCCCTTTGGTTTGAGGAAGAGATTTAAGAAAGACATTCCTGAAGGTCAAAGTGGTCTAAACACTCACAGTCTATGCACATTGTCGAGTTGTAGGCCTCTGATGTGGGATATCTTTCTGTAAACTGTGAATATACTTTACTACTATTTATGAAGGAAGAAGCTGTTTAAGCTTTTGGCAAGGCAGTTTAGAAGCAGGCAGGAAATCCAGATAAAGATGAAGAAGTGCAGAATTAGGGAGATACTGCTAGCTGTTGCCTAGAAAGCAAGATGTTATGAGACACAGGTAAAGCCACAGAACATGTGATAATAAATAGATATTAGAACTGAGTTGAGTTCAGTTATAAGAGCTGGTTGGTAATAATTCTGAGCCATAGGCCAAACAGACTGTAAATAATAAAAGCCTCTGAGTAATAATTTTATAAGCAGCTGAGTGACCACAGCTAGGGGAGATTCCTGCAGAAGGTGGGTCTGAATGGGTCAGAAAACTTGCAGTGATAGGCCTCTGTGTCAACTACTATCTAAGAGACTTCTTCTTGCAATGGATGTTAATCAACACACTTTAATTCTTACTGTTACTTTTACTTTAAACAAAAACATGAGGCCTGGCTTTTATTATTATTTTTTTTTCACATAGAATATTTCGCTCTAGAATGTGTACCCTTTGACTTCATATATCATTTAAGGTGTTTCTCATACCTTTGTCTTTTATTCTTGCTGTCCTTTGGCCAAAAGATCTATCTTTCTTCTTTGGGTATTAATTTTAGAATTTTTTCATAGTATTCTTCATAATAATGCTTTTTGTTCTACTGGTCTGCACAATTCTATCAGATTCCTTTTGCATGTAGACAACTTGCTTCTCTGTCTTCATTATCTCCCTTACAGCACCTACAATACCCACAGAATTTTTTCTCCATATGTACACACATCTGTGTTAGACAAACTAGTGAGTCAGTGATAAAGTATCTCATGTTTTTGCATTGTTTTCAATGACTTTCTCATATTGAATTCCTATGATACTGTGTCACACATTACTTAGCTGCTACTAGGAATAACTATATTCCTTGCACTGTATTTTTCAAATTGGGCATAATTTATAATTTTATTTGCTTCAATAAGTGCTTTGAAAAAAATAAAACATTTGTAGTCATCTGAGTTTAGAAATGTGTTTATTTCACTGAATCTGCTGAAGTGTCCTGAGACATCTGCACTATATGATTCCAAATATGTAGTTCTTTTTGGGTGAGTTTTCATTAAAAATTCAAGAGCCTCATTTGTGTTTTCTTCTTTGTAATGTAACTGTTTTTCTCATATTTTCTTTATTCATGAGAAACTCTGTAGTCTTATGCTTAATTTAAATAGAAATAATAAATATGTAGAGAAAAGTGTGAGTAAGATTACAATTTCATTCCTTGGGAAATACACAAGTGTGAATAATTAAAGATAAATCTGTGCTAGAAACAGTACCAGGGACCACCTCATTCATCTAAAGGTAATAGGAATCCATCTATATCTACATGGGGTAGCCCCAAGATAAATGTAGATAGCCTTATGCTAAACACAACTAAAGAGCCCTCCTACAAGCACTTTTCTGAGCCTGTAGCCCTGCTGTGGAACTTTGACCTTTTTCTTTTGTCTTCTTGTTTATTTACAAAAATACTATTCATAAAAAAATAGAAATCAAGGTATAGTGTTTATGGCCATGCTGTTTTCCTGTATTCCATGGATGTGATAACATTCTTTGAATATAACCATTTTCTTTTTTCAGTGTCAAGGATAGACTTAAATGTATTTCTGAGGTAACAGATCAAATTATTGTTTAACACCTAAAGGCTTCAGATTTAGATTTTATTTGATGTAAGAAATAATTATTAAGAGGTGATGAAGATAATAAGTATGCCTTTATATGTATAATATGAAGTGTTATTTTATTTCCAAGACACAAATATTAGTCAAAGTTTTTTTAAGAGGCCTCTAGCTCATGACTCCCCATATCCCTAGAAATGTAATATTAACACCCACCATTCTAATAAAGTATGTTTAGTGAAATATTCCTTAAAGTGTTATCACAGTATTTATTATTTTTTGAGGAATATCAGAAAAAAGTATCAGTCCTACTTAAGCACATTCAAGGTAGTTCTTAAGGTAAATGTTTAAACTTTGTGAATTTTGAAACATAAAATAGCAGCTCCATAGAATTTGCTGATATTGAAGAAGAAAATAAACAAATTAAAGTCCTTACAATGGTGAAAAACATGAATGTTGTCATATGTCATCGTGACTCAGACTTTATCTACAACATAAAAATTCTCTAGAAATTAATTGACTTAATTAACTACAAAGACAACTTTATGGTTAAATTTCAACTGTAGAAATTTAAATATGTAACATAACTACATTGTATCCAAAGTTTGTTTGCATTTTTAAAATCACACTATTCTTTAACAAAAAGACTCAGTTTAGTGTTCTAACTATTGTGTAAATATTTTGAATATGTATTTCTATATTACAATAATAGGATGTTTACCATATTTTTAAATCTTCAGTTTATTTGATAATTCCTTATATTGAGACCAAGTATTTTCAGACAGCTTCACTAGACCCATGGCTGAATAAAAGGTTTTAAAACATAACAGATGCTATTGAACCTTGTTCAAATCTTTAATTTTCATGGACTACTCTGAAAAATGAAAATAGTGTAGTTATACTATTTGTTTCTCATAATATAATGCAGTTATACTTATTTTCTCATAATGATTATTTAACTGGGAGTAAATATCAAACTACATTTTCTTTTGAAGACTCATTTTACTTTAACTCATGTACAGATATAAGCTATGGTGAGGGGTCTACAGAGGCCAATGACAAAGAGTTGTGAACAACTTGGTATAAATTCTGGGAAACAGAGTTGGAACTAGAAGAGCAGTATGTGTTTTGAACTGCTTCATCTACATATGTAATCTGTCTGTCAGTGATCTATCCTGTATGCTGTATCTGTCTCTGCATCTTTGAATGGTTCTCTCAGCATGTATTTTGTTGAGTGATCTCACACCTACCTAACCTCAAATACCACAGCAAATAACTGATTCTGGTTATATTTTCTACAAAGAATGTTGTTGTATTATGTCTCTGGCCCAGACTTTTGTGCCAGTCCAGAGGTGTGGACCCACTCTTAGCCCCACAGCCACTTAGGTCCAAATAATCACACAAAGGATTTTTCCAATTTTACTGTGATCAGCCTAGGGCCCAGGCTTATAGCTCACTAACTCTTCGCCTTTAAACTAACCTATAATTCTTATTCTGTTCAGGCATGTGGCTAGGTACCTTTTCTTAGAGTAGCATTTTAGCTTCTTCCCTCTGCATCTCACAACATCTCCATGGCATCTCTCTGGTGTCTCTGCTCTATTCTGATATGTTCCCTAAGTTTTATCATCTGGTAGCCCCACCTATACTTCCTGCCTGCCTCTGGCCAATCAGCTTTTTATTAAATCAGTAGAAAGGAAAATTATTTGCAATGCAAAAATGTAATCTCACTACAGAATGTCAGTTTGATAATACATAAGAAAAAAATCCATTTTACCTCTAGTATAAAATGAAAAATAATTCCCAATAATAAATAAGAAAATTATGACATTTTCACAGGAAATATTTAGCATAATTCCTTTCTCTATTTACCTCTTCTAATTCTATATTATTTTTAACTTTTTTTATTTATTACTCTTTTATATATTACATCCTAAGAAACCATCTTTCTCCCCATCTCCCATCCATTCCTTCTCCATTTCTCTTCATAAATGGGCAGATCTCATGTATATCAATCAAACATGGTATATCAGCTTGACTTATATGAAAGCTGAAAGAGGCAATTCAATCAGAAGATAAAGCACTTAAAAGCAGTCAGATGGACTCAGATAGACCCCATTCTCACTTCCAATACCACATTTTAAATGTAATAACTTTGTAAAATAAATATTGATTATTAACATTCTAAATCATGTGTTCTCAGAAAGTACAGTAGCTTCTACGAGGCCCAGAGACCAGACAAGCCTCAACCAGTGCAAACTGGTAATAACTAGTGCCTTAAAACACTGCCACATAAGTCAACCTAGAGTCTGTCTGGGGATTTGACAAGGGGAGGAGTCAAGATACAACATTCTTAGATCAGTGAGAGACCACCTAATCAAAGCCCTTTCTGCTGGCTGTGGGGAGGTTCTGAGGAAAAATTATTTGTGCTTTTCTTTTAATAATAAGTTGAGCTTGCTTCAACTTGTTCCTGGAGGCTTAGTCTTCACGTGCATTCCATCTTGACCTCTCCCCTAAGGGGACAGGCAGAACCCTGAGCATAGAAGCAGCCCTAACTCCTGATCCTAAGCCAAGTGCCCTCCAACACAGAAGACCTTGCAGTAGCTTAGGATAAAGCTATATTTTCATTATATGAGAACTTGTAATGGATCAGAATAAGTGAATTAAAAATATTTTAAACTGCATATTTATGTTTAATTTTGAGGTACTATGTACTATAAAAATAATTTGACTAATCAGGAAGAGGCACATAACTTTCTCTTCATTCATTATAAAATTAACTCACACATGTAACCAATTAGAACAATCATTAAAGATCTGTATTAAATAAATAAAATCTGGAGTAAATAATAAGATGAGTGAAAATTCAGTCTAAATTCAAACTCATTTGACACTGATTTTTTTTAGTTCTTGTTCTGATTAAATAAGGTCATCAAAAGTTCAAAAAGTTTATTAACTTTTGTTCTCATTCTTCTGCAAAAATCTTATATTTGAGAGAAAAGGAGACGTAAGGTCCAAATACCTTTTAACTATTGTGTCTGCATGTTTTAACTTATGGGCTTTATCATTGTTATATACTTTCTTTCTTCAGAAGTTAGCTCTATCTTTAGATCTGCGAACTCTAAATAAGAATACTTACAAATCATAATATTTGTCATTTTTTTAAAGCAACAGAGAAGAAAATGAGAAGATGGCTTACATGAAGACCTGACTTCAGGTCATCAGTATGCATGTAAAAAAGTCAGACATCTGCGTGAGATTATTACTTCTCTCCCTTGTAAATATTAATAGCACCTTTATGCCTTGAAAGCTAGCCCTTAGGGTAGAGGCTTTCAAGTCAGAGCTCTCTCACATCTGTCCAAAGTTCTTGGTTTCTCTTATAACTGGGGACTTACCTTCAATTTCTGGGAGACACTCAAAGTCTACATCAATGACATATATTGTTTTGAATGGTTCACTTGGACTCTCTTAACCAATAACTCAAAGGTGTGTTACTTATGCCTGTTTATTTGGGAGGGAGTGCAGAATGCTTGTTAGATAGTCTGGTTCTTGCAGGAAGCTTTGTCGGCCCAGTAGCATTGTATTTTTTTAACCTTACAGGAGTCAGTTCTTATAAATGTAACAAAATTTAAGCAAACAAAAATTCACCATCAATAATGTCTACTTGCATCTTAATTGCTTATTAGAACAACTTTCAGGAATATTTTCTACTTCCATTCTTCATTGATCCACAGAAGTAGTGTAAGCACATTTCTTAGATGAGCTAGATGAAAATGAACCCCCCAAGTGCATCTTGTACTTCCACAAACTAATTCCTGAGAGAGATGGGATATTGTACAGTTTTCAGCAAAGGGAATTTTCCTCTTCTGTGTCCCTCTTGTACAGTTTAGCCTAGTATTGAGAGGGGTTCTTGAATGAGAGAAGTCAATAAGCAGGTGTCTTTTATTAACAGAAGCTGCCATCAATGAGAAGTCATTGACAGAATTAGTCCTGTCTCATGGGTGAGATGCCAATGCAAGAGATTAGAGTGAAGAAGAAGTTCTTGATACAGACAGTATAGGTGAGGGGAAAGGAAAAACAATAGCAGCAGAAGTCTGTAGATATGAGCCCCTGCAAGCTGAAGTCCAAATGGTTCAGGATAGCCTGTGCCTAGCCCTGTTGGGGAATGAAAAACCAGGAAGGTTATGCTTAACTCTTCCTTTGTCTTCTCTGATGCATGCCCTACAGCCAGGAAAGTCACCTAACCATCTTCCTTCTTTGTTTATGAATTCTCTAACACTTAAATAAGGTTTATGAGCATAGAATGGTGGAACTTAACTTGGCAGCAGTGTGAACCCTAGAATTTCCCAGATTTGGGAACTGAGAAGAAAGAGAAAGAAAGGACTGGAGGTGGAGGAAATGTTCTCTGTATGCTGTAAATAAAGTAACTGGTTTGGCCTATGCCCAGCACCGTAGAAGTGGGTAGAGAATCAGAGGACAGGCAGGTAGGAGAAGTGTGAAGTTAGTCAGTCGTTATCCAACCCCCAAAGGAGGAACATGTAAGAGATACAGGTGAGGTATGGGCTGGGCCACGTGGTGGGCAGATTAGTAGAAATGGGTTGATTTAAGATGAAAGAGCTAGCTAATAATGTGATTGAGATATGGGCCAAACAGTATGAAGTTAAAATAAGCATCTGATCCATTTCTTTGGGGGACAAAAGCCACCACCGGCCTGGTCCAAACCTCCGGGCCCCAATGGGCCCGGGAAACCTTCTACAACAGATGGCACCCAAAGTGGAGCTTGAACCCACGACCCTGAGATTTAGAGTCTCATGCTCTACTGACTGAGCGATCTCTCCAGCCCCTTTTTTCTTCACCAAATCCTACCGGCATGCACCACCACAACCAGGAAACTTTTTACAACAGATGTCCCTGAGTGGGCCAAACACTCACATAAAGCCTGAGAAAGTTTGAAAAGCTTAAAGAGTGTGCTAGATCACTGAAACAGAGCCAAAAGCAGCTTTCTGAATTGCATATTTGAATTGATTTGTGGTACAAAGATGGTGTGGTGTTCAGGTGGGAATTTAAAAATGGAGCATCCATGCCACACAGTTTAAACCCATATGTTCCATGGAAGGCTTGGCATAAGTGTGATTGATTTAAGGTTTCTGCTTATACTGAACAGAAAGGAAACAGAGTTACAAACTTTTTTTTTTTTTTCTGATAGCAGCATTTCCTGAGTCCACTCTGGTTGCTGGCAGTGGCACAGATGCAGCCGGCACCTCAGCAATATTGAAATGCCGCCAAAAGGGGTGGAGTCAGCAATTAAAGTGATGCAGACATTTTAAAAGCTCTTTTGGTTGGAAAATGATTAAGAATTCTCAATAAAACAAATTTAGACTCACAAAACTTCTAAAAGGGGTACAATGTATATAAAATACGCATAGGCTTCAGAGAAAATAAAAGGATAAAGAAAGCCCTTTAAGAAAGAGAAATAGGAAATAAAGATAAAAAGGCCATATGAAGATGGCAGGTAAACAGAGAGTCTGGATTATGGTTATTGTGTTTTCTTTTAATTTTTTAACTTTTAATGAGCTAATTGCAGAAAGACAATTGATTGCTAAGACTGCTAAGTTAAACAAATATATATACTTTAAAGATATCTTGACTTTGAAATCTGTTTATAAGAATATGTTGCTTTGGAAAAGAGTTTCTGTTTTTGTCTCCACAGAAGACCAAAACCTGTGGATTGGTTCCAAGCAAATTTGGTTTCATTTGTCAAGGCCACCTGAACATTCTCAGCTTCTAAGATTCGAGCTGAAGTGACCCAGCCTCAAGACCCCATGAGATCAACAACGTCCTTTGACAGCAGGAAGTAGTAAAAGAAAGAAAGCTACATGCAATTTCCCAAAATATTACTTATTAATGTTTGTTTTCATTATAAATGGTTAATGGTCATAGTTAATCTTTTTTTTTAAAAAAAAGAGGGAGAATATGACATAGAAATGATAAGAAAAGATAAGTGGATTTTGATTTATTGATATGCTATGCTGTATGCATTTTTCTACTCTTGATTAAGGTATGATGCTGATATAACTCATTTAAAATTATAACGTGTAATTGATAAATGCAAATTAATAGTCATCTATGATGACCAAACTTATAGTCATGTTAGTTAGGTTTTTATAGATATACAAAGATATATTTCAATTAGATAGATAGTTTTCAAACACTTCAAAGACATGCAGAATTTGGCATTTAAATTATTTTAAGAATTTAGACTTTTCTGGACAGTCTGCTCCTGGCAGCATCAATGTATTTCAGAAAAATCATCAGCATTGAAGAAACTTCATGTGGAATTTACTTTGTGGCAACAGTTAGCCACTGGACAAGAAACTATTCTGGTATTAACTGCTTGATAGTATGCTGTATAAACTGGACATGCAGGTTCCATAGGAAAGTGACTTCTGAATGTTGGCAGAACAAGCCAAGATGGTCCTTCAGGTTCCTGATTTGCAGAAAACATTGCCAGGCATTCTTCAGGACACAAGAAGAAACAACTAATAGACTGTTTCAGATTTCCTGCCTCACTGAAAAGTATGCCAGAGACTTTGGGCCATAAAGGCTGAAGATGATGACCCAATGTTAAAAAGGAACTTTGGGTGACTGTCCAAGCAGACAGGTGTCATCTCTGTCATTTTCTAGACTTTGGAAGTTGTTTACACTTCCTGTTTACTTGCATAATATTATATCCTTCTGTGGTCTTTGATGTGGTTGAAGGTTTAATAATTATAGATATAGTTCTTTTTGTTTTAAAAGGTATATTAGATATGAAAGTTTAGACTCACAATAATAACATAGATAATGGGATATTCTCTTTAATTTTGTGAATACAAATAGACTGGATATTGTGACTGTAATTCTTTCTTGAGAGCTGTTATGTTGTAATTTTGCTATATGGAAATTGAAACCTTCCTTTTTGATTAGACAGAAAAGAGGAAGTGTGTTGGAAATGCTCTCTGTATGGTGTAAATAAAGTAACTGGTTTGGCCTATGCACAGCACTGTAGAAGTGGGTAGAGAATCAGAGGACAGGCAGGTAGGAGAAGGGAGAAGTTAGTCAGTTGCCATCAGACCCACGAAGGAGGAACATGTAGAGATACAGGTGAGCCATGGGCTGGGACACGTGGTGGGTAGATTAGTAGAAATGGGTTAAGATGAAAGAGCTAGCTAATAATGTGCTTGAGACATGGACCAAACACTATGAAGTTAAAATAAGCATCTGATTCAATTCTTTGGGGGACAAAAGCCACTGTGGGCCTGGTCTGAACTTCCAGGCCCAAATGGGCCCAGGAAACCTTCTATAACAACTGGAGTCACCTAATTCCCTTCATGGGCATATTCTTAATAATCTGAAGAGATTCCATGAGGGTCTCCTCTTCTACCACTTTCCAATAACATGACCACAGGGACCAAACACTGAAGATGTTAGTCCTTGGGGGTTAGTCAAGATTTAAACTTGCAAAGATATTAGGAGGAGGAAAGAGTGAAAGAACCAGATGGGATAGAGAGCACCAGTAACACAGGGCCCTCTGGATCAACGAAGAAAGGGTTATATGAGCTCAGAGAGACTGGTTCATTAAGTACAGGGCCTACATGGGGTAACAAGTCCTTTGAATATATATTATAGCTATAATCTAAGTACTTTTCTGAGTGTGAGAAAGAGTGGATCTTTGACTCTTGTCCTAGTTCTTGGGCTCTTTTCCTTCTAGTGGTTTGCAATGCCCAACTTTGATATGAAAGAGTTCACTTCATCTTATTATATATTGTCATTTGGGCTGTTATATCTTATAAGCATGGCATTTTTCTATTCAGAGGCAGTAAGGAAGTATATTTAGAGTGTAAAAGAGGTGGAGAGAAATTGAGAGAAGTAGAAGGATAGGAAGCTATAATCATTAATATATTGTACAAGAGAATTTATTTTTAGTAAAAGGTTAAAAACTCAAAACAATACTGAACAAAAAAGAAAAAAACAAAACCCATAAACAAAAGATAATTACTTGAATAATTATTGCCTTATTATTTATTTCTTTAACAAAAGATATTTACGTGATCAAGTTTTAAGTAATTTCACTGAGATAAATTCACATTACAGAAAACATACCAGTTTAAAGATGCAATTTAAGGATGGTTCACATAGTCACATATTGTTGTTCATCTAATAGCACAATTCAGCTTTAGGATCTTTTCAAGTAAAGAACTTGATACTCATAATTTTTATTTTCCCCTTTGCTCATTTTCCTGGCCATACCACTCACAAAAATATCATTTGTGCTGGCTTATATTTTCTGTCAAGTTTGAGCTATTAGGGAAAAGGCAAGTATTTCAATACTAAATACTTACTATGTAAAACTTCATTGTGAACTATTTAATTTCTCTCAACCTTTTGTATTATTAGCATATAAGAACAAGAGAAATACATATCATATCTTTTAAAAGATATAAAGCACCTATATTCTGTTTCTCTTGTTCTTAAATAGACAAGAAGGTTTGAAAGTGCTATTCCAAAAGCAAAACATCAACATTCCATAGAGGATGAACTAAGTGATAACTATTTTATATACATATACATGTATATATATATATATATATATATATATATATAAATTTCTCCTTGATGATGGCATACTTGAGCTCTGTAAGAAAACTACTTATTGAGACCAGAATTAATCTAGAGTGTGCTAAAGTCCCTAAGTCCACATGGACTGCCATAAATAGTTATGTCTACATGACACAGATCAGATAAAGACATGCATAGAATAGAAAAAAGTCAGTTATTGAAGGTGTAGTTTATCTTTCATGGGATTTTATATGTGCATAGATTTTCTACTAAATCATTTCTTCTCAAGCACAGTCAGATCATCTAATATCTCTAAGCTTCTACTTTATAGAACAAGGCCCATTTAGATATCAGCTCATATTGTATGATCATTAATAATTATGAGAAATGAGTATAATAGAAAAACTTGATATATAAGTAAAAGCATTGGACAAATTCTACAATAAGTTTACAATTGTTCTCTATTATGTTCACTTTTATATCAGGTCAGAGAGATGCATGATTAACTCTTTGATTTTTTTCTGAAATCTATGGATCTTTCTAATGAGTGAAGCATTGCACATTTGTGTGGATCACTGGATGTTTATTAGCCCTGGATTATTCTTTATGAGTCATATAACTGACTCACTATAGTAGGCCATTCTTCCTTCTCTCAAGTATAGTCATTTGACAGTTGAATCCATATTCTCTCCAACAGGAGGAAGCAACATGATCCAAATACTATCTCTGTGCACTCAGTGAACTGTTATTCTCTGTGTGAACAGCTCTTTCTACAGCTTTCAGTGTTTAAGACTTTGAATAACACAATCTCATATCTCTGTTTTATAGTACCTAAAATATCTCATGTCAAAAATAGTCTTTAGTATTTGAACATTCATTATAATTGTTCCTTATTACAACACTTTTTATATTTAGTTTGAAAATAATGTGGCATAGAAATTTGCAACTTTTTACTTCAGTAAATTAATGCCCTTTCAAAACTATTTAACCAATAATTGAATTGATTTTAATGGTTGAAAGTATTTTCAACCTATATATCATCAAAAAAATCATTTGTATTTACAAATGAACCAACTATTTATAAAACTTCAACTTTTATAAAGATCATTGTATTTTTTTAAAGAAGCTTACTGTTTTTATGTTCTTTACAAAAATAAACTAAAAATGTTGTGAGCCCTGAATTTTCTCCCCAAAGTGGTAAATTTAATTAAATGTCTTTATAATAACAGAACCCACTTTATTCAGAGCAAGCTGCAGTTTATATTAGAATTGTTTAGAAAGAGTCTGATGCATTGTAAACACAAGTACTTGATTTTATGCACACATAAGTTTTTAATACTATTAGGAATTAAACAGTTGGCTTGTATTAGTTTCAATAAATTCTTCTTAGGGAAACAAAACCAAATAGCTGTGGGAATATAGTATTAAAGGAACAGAAGTACAAAATGATATTTCTTTTACATTTGTATTTTAATATAGTTTCATTCAGTGGTCATAATAAAAAATCAGTCATATATATGCATATATATACAAATGTATATATCCTATTTACTGGTTATATAGCTCAGTGTTGAACTTAGTTGTCCAGAACTTACACCTACAGCATATAAATTATAAAGCTATTGCTGAGTTATTGAAGTGTTCTATATTTTCCCATGGATCTTTGGTAGCTGTGACAAACTACAAAGGTTGTAGAGATTGACTTCCCTTCTGATTTTGTCTCATTAAAAGACAAAATAAGAGTTGTTCCCTAGATATCATAAATAAGTTCAGTCCTATAGATACAAAGCTAATGGACAACCCAATAGCTTCCTTTTTAATTAAATGTTTTAACTTATTTTACATACCAGTCACAGTTGCCCCTCCCTTGTCTCATTTAGTTTTTCCACCTTCCTTCCTAACACCCCCCTCCACTCCTCAGAAATGGTAAGCCCTCCTCTTGAAGTCAACAAAGCATGATATAACAAGTTGAAGCAGAACCAGGTTTCTTCCCCCTCTACAATGCCTTCTTAAAGCAGGTCTGTTCATGCTCACATTAACTAAAAAGGGAAATCAGCCACATCAAGTTTATCCCAGAAAATCTGTCAACATGTGATGATGTCACAGGAGCTGATAACTCTTTGTCAAAAAAATTAAATATTATCTAACTCATAAGTTTTGTACAACTTACATTTTTTATTAATCCACTAATTCCCTAGCAACAGAGCCTCTAAATGCAATTACTTCTAAGCATGTTATTTATCATGTGTCTCTAACTTTGTTTTGAAAGAAAAAACAACAGTGCTAACAGCAATACAGTTGGAAACCTATGCACAGTTCTGCAACCCAAGAGAACACATACTCATGAAGTTTAGTTATAATCTCCGTAGGGATATGAATATATGAGCCAGGTTGATTTACTTTTTTCAAGGCCTACTTATAAACAGTTTTAGTCTTAAAAATAATCTTAATAAAGTATATTAAATATATATTAGTAATGCTTTTTATCACATGCTATCTTTCTATGGTAACATTTTAGAAGTTATTTAGTATTGTATTCTTTAATTTTAAGGGCTTGCTTATTTTATTCCTGCAAAGCATTACATGCATGATTATGTAATTACATATATGATAATGTAATTGACAAAATGTTTATCTAAAATTCTGTGTCAGCCTGGCAGGGATAAAGTGCACAAAATTTTCAGTTAATATTTTACTTAATTTTTTATTTCCAGAACACAAACTAGAAATAAAAGTGACCTTAAGAGTGAAAGTTGCATTTAATGAGATGTATCCTTTTAAAAGGTTAAAATATCCTACTTATTTTTATTTCCACACTATCATAACATTTTAATAAAAGCAATAGAAAGTACTGTTAAAATGACAATCCCCAAAATAAATATTTTATATTCAGCACCTACTGAACATTTTTTGTACTTCAAAATATACACTTTGATAGATTTTTGTCAACTTCTATTTTCACTTATTCAGAGTGACCTCAAAGAAATCTACAGTGTTTCACGTAGTCTCAGGATTAATCAAGCAAAAATTATTTTATCCTAACTTTTTATGGAATTTGCAATAGAGGGACATTGAAAACCTTAAATGCAAATATTTCAATAGTTCACCTGCCAGCAGCTTTAAAAGCTTGACTGATTTTTTTACTTAATTCTGATTTCTAATAGATTTTCAAGTTCTGTAAAGTACAACCAAGACTGGAAACTACCTTTGGTGTATTGAAAATAATAGGGTCATAAAACACGGGAATTGACTGACCATCTTGCTTCTCATCTTAACTTTGACTACAGAGAAATAGCTGAGTAATTTTTATCCCATCATCCAACTTTTGCTTGAAGTTTTTTCTCTCTACCATTCAGTAAAATATTATAAGTCTATATCTTATCTGGTACTTATATTAAATCTACTTAGGGCAGGTCATACATATGTGTCAAGTAGATAAATAACACATAAGGAGAGGGCTAAGATATACAGGTACAAGCACTTTTATTAGAAAGTATGCTCCTATTAAATGGTTTTATA
Organism: Sigmodon hispidus; assembly: GCA_004025045.1. NCBI lineage: Eukaryota > Metazoa > Chordata > Mammalia > Rodentia > Cricetidae > Sigmodon > Sigmodon hispidus. Next base: position 44,283 of record PVIH01015814.1, read on the forward strand.
TATTAACTACATTCAATTTTTTCCCATATAACAAAAATTGGGAAAAAATGAAACAATGAGGAATAAATGGGATGGGGAATGGAGGAAAGGTAGAAGAGAGTATAGAAAGAAATAATCAAATGTAAAGACCATTGAAAAGCCATATGGAAAAGGAAAGCAAATGATTTAATTACATCATAATTTCAAAATATAAAAAATTATAAGTCTATAAGTCTATGGAAAACTACTATAAAAGCTGCATGTAAATATACTTATGTACATATAAATGCATATAATTTAAATGGAATTACTTTATAATTGAGAGGAAATGCCTTTCCTTGACACTATAAAAAAATAAATTAAAAAGCCCAGAGTCTAGAATGTAATACCTTATTGGAGTTGATAGTTATTGGGGTCCGATAAGTCTCCAGTCATTACAGACTACTGCCATAGTTCTTGATTTTTTTCTCAATGAATTTGATAGTGAGATCCTATTGCTAATGATACAACATACTTGAGTTAGAACATAGAGAAATTAAGCTGATTCTGACCTGGAACCTTCATTAATACTGGCTGGTTTTCATAATCCTTTAAGATACTGTGCATACTAGCAAAGGAAGAAATCAATCATTAGTCTTACCTAGCTGTGAATCCTATAAGGTACAGTAATGACCAAATTTGTAGTGAAATATTATATATGTAATATAGCCTGAAATATCGGAGGACAGAGCCAAGGCTCTAAGGTCAGGGAGTGGTGATCCATACCTTTAATCCCCGCACTTGGGAGAAGGAAATGCTCTGGATCTGAGTGACTTCAAACAGAGCCAGGCAGTAGTAGCACACACCTTCAATCTTAGCAGAAGGAAAGTTGCACCAGGAATTGAGAGATCTGGGTGGAGAAAGAAAGAGGAGGAGGCAAGAGGAGGCAGGAATGCTTCCATTTGTGCTCCCTTTTTGGCTGAGGATTCAGAGGCATTCAGTCTGAGGATTTGTGTATACAAGACTGACCCTTTTAGGCCTGAGTGGCTATGTGATAAGTAGCTGCTCTTCATTTCTCTATCACTCTGATATTCAGCTTTCAACCCAATAGGCGACCCTGGGTTTTCTGTTAATAATATTAAGTAGAATCCATGCAATACTGCCTGGTAAAATAAGTACACTTGTACATTAATATTACAAATACTCTGTAACTACTTTCTAATCGGCTTTAAGGCCCACTCTACAAGATGGAACTTATGTCTGACATCACTAGTAGGACCAATAACTGGTGGCTAGACAGATCATAGTCCCAAAGAGAGAATTTATTATATATTTGCTAGGCTAAGATGACATAGTGTTAAATTTATGTCTAATGACATTGCTGTACCCATGAACTAATGTATTTCTCAACCCTCATCAGAAAATCTTTTATTGTGAGTAGATAATGATTGACTGAGCCATGCATAAATAGCCAATGTGAAGAGAATAAGAGACTATGAAGTTCTCAGCTCTAAATAGGACATCTATACCACATCCCTCCTCCAACAGCTCAGAGACCATCAAAGAAGGGGGGGCAGAAAGATGGTTAAAAAGTCAGACATGAAAAGTAACTATTAAGAAACTGTGTTCTCAAGGATACAACAGGGGAATTGCACCATAGAAGTGGTTGGGACATCATGCATACACCTTCACAAGCTCACGTCAGTCAAACATACAGCATGGTGGTCAGAGGTGACCATGAGGTCCCTCCCTTGGCAAATGATGGGTGCTAGGTGAGAGAGGATGCATCATCTGCAAGGATGTAGCTCCTAAGAGGCTATGAAGACTCCAATAGTTGGTCCTAATCCCAGGCACAGACAGACATACAAAGTTGACATAATGGAGATTCTGAAAAAAAAATCATGTGAACTTCAGAGGCAAATATATTGGGGAAAAAAGGGAAAAATTATAGGAAAGGGAATGAGGAATGAGGAAAATGTATCATAAATATATACGAAAGTCAGTAAATAAAGGCAAAAGGTAGTCCTAAATTATTTTTTTGAGTGTGTGTATATTTGTATGATTGTGTGTATGGTATGTGTGTACATGCATGCTCAGTGCACATGTGAAAGTCAGAATAACTTGAAGAAGGCACCTGTTTTCATCTTGTATCATTTTGTCCACAATATCTAACTCTGATTTTCAGGCTTTGCAGCAAGTGATTTAAACACTGAGATATCTTCCCATTCATAAAAGAGTCCAAACTTGGTCACTAAAATTTTATTTTTATTTAATAAAGGTTTTTGAGAGGAAAATCATAGGCCGCGGCAGCCATCTTTCAGTAACTCGACAAAATGATGAACACCAAGGGAAAGAGGTGTGGCACTCACTATATGTTCTCCAGGCCTTTTAGGAAACATGGAGTTTTTCCTTTGGGCACTAACATGCGAATCTATAAGAAGGGTGATATTGGAGACGTCAAGGGAATGGGCACTGCTCAAAAAGGAATGCCTCATAAGTGTTATCATGGCAAAACTCGAAGAGTCTACAATGTCACCCAGCATGCTGTGGGCATCATAGTAAACAAGCAAGGTAAGGGCAAGATTCTCGCCAAGAGAATCAATGTGCGCATCCAGCACATCAAGCACTCTAAGAGCAGGGACAGCTTCCTGAAGCGGGTGAAGGAGAACGACCAGAAGAAAAAGGAAGCCAAGGAGAAGGGCACCTGGGTTCAGCTGAAGCGGAAGCCTGCCCCACCCAGAGAAGCTCACTTTGTGAGAACTAACACGAAGGAGCCTGAGCTGCTGGAGCCCATTCCATACGAATTCATGGCCTAGTGTACAAAAGAAATAAAGACCTGGACTGTACAGTTGAAGAGTGGTGTCTCCCTGAGAGAAAGAAAATGTTGGAGCAGATTTTGTGAGTTTATTGTGTTTTTCCTATTCAAATTTTAGTAAATTTTTTCTGGTAAATTAAAAAATATCATAAATTATATCTTTGAAGTATACAACACCATGAAATATTATAAAATAGGCACTCTGGAGCAGGGGCAGCTGAACTCTGCACCTGGCCACACACACAGCTCCTGCTGCTGAGGGAACCTGCAAGGCTCCCCACTACGACCCCCAGCGCACTCTAGAGCAGGGGCAGCTGAACTCTGCACCTGGCCACACCCACATCTCCTGCTGCTGAGGGAATCTGCAAGGCTCCTCACTACGACCCCGAACTGAGTGAACCAACAACTGCAGGGGTCTCTGAAAGACAGAATCAAACCCTGACCAAAGAGGTGACAGGAGACACACAAACCCAAGTGCCACAACTGACCAGGACCCATCTAATCGTGAACCACTGAAGCCATGGGCAAACGTCAGTGCAAGAAATTACATAATAATACAAAGGGCAACATGGTAACTCCAGAAGAGAGTGGCGTTCTTACAAATACAAGACCTGAACTGAGCAATGAAGAGGAAACAGAAGGAAGCAACACCAAAAATTCCTTTTTGATGATCATCGAAGCTCTCAAAGAAGATATGAAAAAAAGCCTTAAAGAAATAAAAGAAAATACAAACAAAAAAATGGAAGAGATGAACAAATCTATGAAAGAAACATGCCAGGAACTAAAAGCTGAAATAAAAGCCGAAATAAAAGTTGAAATAAAAGCTGAAATAAAAGCTGAAATAGAAGCAATAAAAAAGGCGCAAAATGAGGCAAAAATGGAAATAGAAAACCTGAAGAAAAAAGCTGGAACTACAGATACAAGCATAACAAACAGAGTTCAAGAGATGGAAGATAGGATCTCTGATGTGGAAGACTCAGTAGCTCAAATAGATATATCAGTCAAAGAAAAT
>PVIH01015815.1:0-48067 GCA_004025045.1 Sigmodon hispidus
ATATCTTCTTTGAGAGCTTCGATGATCATCAAAAAGGAATTTTTGGTGTTGCTTCCTTCTGTTTCCTCTTCATTGCTCAGTTCAGGTCTTGTATTTGTAAGATCGCCACTCTCTTCTGGAGTTACCATATTGCCCTTTGTATTATTATGTAATTTCTTGTACTGACGTTTGCCCATGGGTTCAGTGGTTCACGATTAGATGGGTCCTGGTCAGTTGTGGCACTTTGGTTTGTGTGTCTCCTGTCACCTCTCTGGTCAGGGTTCGAATCCGCCCCTCAGAGACCCCTGCAGTTGGTTTGCTCAGTTCACTCTGTTCGGGGTCGCAGTAGGGATCCTTGCAGATTCCCTCAGCAGCAGCAGGAGCTGTGGGTGTGGCCAGGTGCAGAGTTTAGCTGCCCCCTGCTCCAGAGTGTGCTGTGACGCCGCAGAGAGTATCGGTCCCGGTCAAATATCTACCTTTTAAATGAATGTATAGAGATTTGGCTTCTAGCATATTAATAAGCTGCATTTATGTTAATCTGGAGGACTTGTCTTAGTGGAGATAGATTTTTACACTTGTTGGCCAAGTGTTATACATCAACTCTCTCTGCTTTTCTCTCTAGCTCTGTTCTATTTTGCAAAAGTGTCACCAACTATAGGACCTATTTTCCAGGCTTTCCTATAACTTGGTTTCTATCTGGGTTTGGTCCATAGGAATCACTGGTAAGATATCAATAAGTAGGAAGAAAAGAGGGATTTCTAGAATTTTCCTCCCATAAATACCACCTCTCTTTACAATTTAATATTTACCTGGTGACCTTATTAAAACCTTAGTGTCATTTTCTTCTGCCTTTGATACTTTAGACTTGAGGTAACAGTGGCTTCTTACTGGTGATAATTTTTCAGTAATCTTGTTTGGTTTCTCAAAATAACTAATTCCATGCTTAGGGTAATATGTACTTAAAAGTAAATGATGCTGAGACAATTGACATTCATCTATAACAAAATAGTTTCACATCTCACACAGTCAGCAGAACCAATTCCACGTTGACTGGAGACCTAAATGTAGAAAATACCCCAGGTAAAGGACAATAGAAAATCTAGACCATTTCACTCAGGCAGTGGAAAACTTTAAAATGGAACCACAAATACAGAAATGATCAAAGAAAACATTGACAATATCACTTGCATGAAAATATGAGTAGTGTTTTTTACGGGACTCAACAACCCGTGTATTATCAAAGGACAAGCAGCAAACCAGAGGACTCAGAAGAGAGGTAATTTCCCCAAGAAACAACTAATCTCAGAAGTTGCGAGAAAACTGTGGAATGCAAAACACAATGGGCAAGAAAACCCTGATAGTTAACACTTCTAAATACAGGAGAAGGTAGCTAAGCTTAGTTATAAGTTCAAATTAGAACATTATGGAGAGAGTGTATCTCACCTCCTAGGCTGATCAGAGGCTCATAGTGTGGATAACACACATGATGAGGCTTGTGGAAATTCAAATATTTTCCTATAATTCTAGTATGAATGAAAAATAATGTAGTTCCTTTAGAGGGGATCTGACAAGATATAACATTTATTTTTTTGACTAAGGAAAATCTACTTAAACTTTTTCCCCTTGCAGACATGCCTCCACAGATAGGAGACAGCATATGTGCACAGTTGCTCATTAAGGGATAATCTGTGATATCTAATACTACATCAAATACTGCACTAAAGTCCTCTAAAGGACTACTTAGCAGCTGGTGTGATGGACCACAGTATTGCATGTCAGGCTTTGCAGCACAGCCACAGAACAAGAATGAGGAGGAAATGTATAGTTTCATGGTATACTAATGAAATAGAGCTAATTTCAGTGGAGATTTTACAATAGACTACTGAAGACAGACAAGGTGTTCATTTTTTACAAAGTGGGATGGGAAATAATAAACCAGAAATCTATGAACCTGTTACTTCCATAGAAAGTGGAAGAATATGGATGAGATTTGTCTTAGTAAACTGTCTGTACAGGTTTATTTTTGAATGGAGTAGATAATTTATTTCATTTTTAGTGTATATCTGTAAATTTTATGTGTATGGGTGTTTTAATTGCATGAATATCTGCGTATCACTTATGTGCTGGATACCTATAGAGGTCAGGAGAGGGCATTAGGTTCCTTGGGACTAGAATTACAGATAGACTTGAGCCACTGAGTGGGTACCAGAACTTGAATCTGAGTCCTCTAGAAGTGCCCTTAACAACTGCACCATCTCTTCAACCTCATTGTGGGTTGTTTAAATGTTCAAAATCATAGTAAGTTGAAAAGGCAAGTACTAAGTTTGAATTACAATTCCCCAAACAAAGCAAAACAAAACAAAACAAAAAACCCAAAACAAAACCACCACCAACAACAAATTAGCTAGCTACATATCAAGCTGCAAATAGTCATATAGAGCAAAGTGACTTTTGAACAGTTTTAACTACACCATAAACAGAATGCATTAACAAGTGAGAAGGGGTCTCAGGGATGGGAGTGGCTCGGGGGGAGAGTACCTGCCTAGCCTAGGCTTTCCATGGCCACAGCCTTCCTCAGCACCAAGACAAAACCCAGCTGTCAACCTTGCAGACCTGTTCAGTTATTGTTTTTGTTCTTTTCAGACAGTCTCATGTAGCTTAGGCTAGCCTGCCATCCCTATGTAGCTGAGGATGACTCTGCTAACTGAGCTGTATTCCTGGTTCTAGGTTTGTTCGTGGTAGTGGTATTGTTTGTTAGTATAATTTAGAAACTATCTTATGTGTTTAATAAGATAAAATGAATGTGTAAATAAATACATCGATACTTTAGGGAAACAGAGTTTTGATGTTTTTAGATGGACAAACTAAACAGTGGGGTTATAGCCAGAACTGCCAGCATAGACCACCATATACAGACAGACCCATGGACAGAGAGAGGACACTGTTCAGTGCTGCCTGATGTTGTAGAAAGTTTTTCCTGGGGCCCTTTTGGGCCCGGAGGTTTGTAACCTGGCGCGTGCACGGCTGAGGTTTGGAACCTGGTCCGCGGTGGCTTTTGTCCCACAAAGAAATGAATCAGACACTTATATGCTTTATATTGTTTGGCCCATATCTTAAGCACATTACTAGCTAGCTCTTTCATCTTAATTCAACCCATTTCCATTAATCTTCCTGCCACGTGGCTCAGCCCACGGCTCAGCCTGTACCTCTACATGTCCCTCTTTCGGGGGTCGGATGGCGACTGACTAACTCCACCCTCCTACCTGCCTGCCCTCTGATTCTCCACCCACTTCTACGGTGCTGTGCATAGGCCAAAACAGTTCCTTTATTTTCAGCATACAGAGAACATTCCACCACAGCCTGATGGAAAGACTTAGCAGCAAGGACCGTCCCAGCGCTGAGTCTGGATTCCACATTCCTGTCCCCGCTAAGCAGCTCATTGGAGAAGTGGCCATTGGAGACTCAGGGCAGGGACTTAGAAGGTGAGCCTGAGAAACCTGAGTCAAGCAACTTCTCAGAGACTAGTTCATTCATTTGGAAAAAAAAAAAAAAAAAAAAAACCTATAAAAGCTGGCTTGGGAGGAATTACATACCAAAAAGAATGATTATAATGTGCGTGTTAAAAACTGAGTTCACAAATTTATAGTGAGAAGAAGGTGAAGCCCTTTGCAGTAAATTAGCTGAAGTGATACAAGCAGATAATTAGCATCTCATCATTGTACCAGTTGATTTAAGCAAGGATGAGCAGTGCATGCTGGAACCATCAGGTGAAAAGTGGCCAGGGAATAGGCTATGCAGGTGGTATCCCAGAATCACCCCAGAGATAAGGAGACTGAAGGGGATATTGTCCTTGTGTAGCAGATGGCTCTGGTGTGTCACCCCTTAGCCAAGCGATCAGTCTCAGGGTCGCCAGATCAGTGCTTCTCAACCTATGGGTCATGGCTCTTTCACAGGAGTCACCTAAGAACACAGGAATAACACAGATATTTACTTTATACTTTATCATTAGCAAAATTACAGTTATGAAGCAACAGAAATACTTTTGTGGTTGGGGGGTCACTACAACATGAGGAACTGTATTAAAGGATTGTAGCATTAGGAAGGCTGAGAACCACAGCTCTAGAGTGAAATAATTTGACATGTGCCTCCTGAGGCAACATAGTAAGTCAGACATTATCTACTTGTGTTTGCTAAAAGTTTGTCTCATCAAATTGGATTAGTTTTTGTAATGGTGTTTGATGAAGAAATGGTGATCAAACATTGATACATGTCTTAGGATATTTTCTTATCTTGTAACATAGGAGGTAAAGTTAATTTTACTTATGCTATTATTAATTCTGTCTTTATTTTCCTTGACCAGTTGCTAGGATTATTTGTCAATTTTATTATTTTTTTCAAGAATTTTTTTCTTTCTTTCTTTTTTTTTTTTTGTCTTGTTGGACGTCAGTTTGGGCCAAAGGAAAAATATTGTTTTCCAGTAGACAACTCTGATACTCTACATTTTAGTCAATCGTGGCAATTTCTATACATATTCATCCTTTGTTGCTGTTCACTTTGGGTTTATGTTGTAGTTTAGGACATTGGTTTGGGACTTTTCTTATTTCTATTATATAATTTTATGGAGTTATAAATTTATCTTTAAGCAGGGCTTACACTCCTTCTTTAGATTATGAAATTGCTGTATTTTCATTATCATTTAGTAAAATTCTTTTTATTATAACTGTTTCTTTGACATATATACTACATAAATATATTAGAGAATTTTCTAGATACAGGATTGTTGTTAATTTGCAATTAAATTCTGGTGTGGTTAGAGGACACCTCTATAACATGTTAGTCCTTTACTTAAAATATATTATTTCATATGTGTGAGAGAGTGTAGGTGTGCACACGCCACAGGACAGCTGTGAAGGTCAGAGGAGACCTTCAGTAGTTGGTTGTCTCCTTATACCATATGGATCACGGATATTCAACTCAGGTCCCCAGGCAGAGTGACAGACACTTTTATCCATCCGGGCATCTTTCTGGCTCCCTCTGTCATTGGAACTTTGACAAGTTCCATATGGGTACCATATGTTATCAGGAAAATTGGGGTTCTCTTTCTGGAGAATCATGGTTTGTTAACAAGAATCAGCTTTTTAATAAAAGAATCTAAATATATATTGGGAAGGAAGCTCCAGGGTAATTTTATGAGAGTTTGCAAGAGAAACAAAAGGACAGCCAAGCTGTAAACTGTGGCATCTGACCCAAGGAGGAAGATGGAAGTGAGGAAGAGAGACAGCCATGCCACATGTGAGCAGACGCGGGGCAATGGAGGAGGTGGTTTCAGAGGAAAAGAGCAAGACATGCTGTGGTTGAGTTGGAGGCTCAGTAAGAGAGAAGGAGGACACAGCCTCTTCCCTTCAGAGCTGACCCAGCTGGACCTGTCAATCACCTGGCTAAGGAACCACCCCTCAGGAAGGCAGATTTATCCCTTTAGTGAGATAATACACTTCTTCTCAGAAAAGCCTGTCCAGAGCTGCGCTGGGGCTCTGTTCCTCTTGTTTCCTTCTCTGCTGTCTCTGCTGTTCTGGATGCTGGCCAAAACCTGAGGATGCTCTCTGATGCCTTGGGCATTTGCACGCTCTCCCATGTGTGCTGCACAAATAATGTGATCTTCTCTTTTCCTCTCCTCCAGCTCTCTCCTGTGGGTTGCTATTGAGATTTACAGTTGATTGCTTTTCTTCTTTTAAACTCTAATAAGATTGTTCTTAATCTTTCTTCTGAGTTCATTTTAAATTCTTTTATTAATGAGACTGAGACGCCTTAGAAGAAACCCATTTCCTGGTATTGTGGCACCCCAGGTTAGGTTCTATCAGACTTCTCATAACACCAGTCACACTATTCAGATAAGTCTCATGCAGCACTTGTTTCTCAACATAGTCAGCACTTTTATTACCACCACGTCTAGCCAAACTGTAGAGAAAAATAAAGTTATAAAATATTCCCTGGGTCATGGGAGTAGTAGCTGAGAGACAGGCCCCTAAGTAGGCATCTGGTTAACCCCAAAGCCTGTGTCACAGCTTTTTTTGTTTTGCTTTGTTTTCTGTCTAGCCCTTTAAGGGCTTGCACTCTTAATTTTCTGTTAGTGATGCTAATGTCTTTCTTTGCATAGTGAGTGTTTTCTCCATAGGCAGACCAGTTAAACACCTGCCCTTTCTGTATGGGCTAATGACTGCCAAAGCTGTGCTGGGAAGAGTAGGTAAGGAAGACTATCCAAGGCTGACTGTGAGGAAGGGAGGCTGGGACTTTTCTGATTGTCCAAGGCTGTCATGGTAAGGAAGGAAGGTCTGGACTCATTTGATTGACTTCTGACCTTCATTGTCAAGTGTAGGACTGGAAAGCTAAGACTTTGGACAGAGGAGCAGATAGGCTGCTCGTGTTTGCTTATGGGATTTATCTAACAGAAAAAGAAACTTTCTGAACTATTGAACAAAGTACCCATGAAATTTAAGCTCCTATCCTTCCACAAAACTAGGAAGTTAGTCCTGTGTCACTTAGCATTTACATTTCAGCATGGGTGACTTCCTGGGCCTGGAAGTTTGTCCTGGTCAGTTGTTTTGTTGTTATTGTTTCTTTGTTTGATCAGTTTGACACACGCTAGAGTCATTTAAGAAGAGGGACCCTCAATAAAGAGAATGCTCCCACAAGACTGGCTCATAGGCAAGCCTGTGGGGATATTTTCCTGGTTAGCGGTTGGTAAGGAAGGGTCCAGACCACTGTGAGCAGTGCTATCCCAAGGCCTCTGGTCCAAAACGGAATAAGAAAGCATAATGACATTCTGCTATCCTCATGGATCAATGCTTTGCTGAGTGAAATCATCAGAGAAGCTTCCTTCAGCAGTAGATGGAAACAAATACGAAGACCCACAGTCAGACAATATGCAAAGAGTGAGAGACCCTGGAACACTCAGTTCTAAAAGCCATGTCTCCATCAATTTCCTCCTCTCAGAGCTCAGGGAACCCTGCAGACAGGAAGGCAGAGAGGGTGTAAGAGCCAGAAGGGATGGAGACAAACAATAAAACAAGGTCTTTTAAATCAGCATGAGCAAAGCTCACACGATCTCACAGAGACAGAAGCAGCACCAGGGCCTGCATGGGTCTGCACCAGTTCCTCTCCTTATATATTATGGCTTCCAGTTTAGTGTTTTTATGGGATTCTTGAGTGTGTGAGCAAGAGGGCTTCCACTTCTTGTGCCTTCTCTTAGGCTCTTTTCCATTTGTTGGTTTGTCTTATCCAACTTTGATTGTTGTTATATTTTATTATCTCTTAGAAGACTGTTCTTTTTTAATGAGAGACAGAAAGGGAGTGGATTCAGTAGCGGAGGAGGTGGGGAAGAGCTGGAGGAGTAGAGGGAGGGGAAGCCATAGTCAGGATATATTATGGGAGAAAAGAACCCATGTCCAGTAAAAGGAAGAAAGGAAGAAAGGAAAGAAAGGAAGGGGGAAGGAAGGAAAGAGAGAGGAAGGGAAGCCAGCAGACCAAACAAGTCGTGGGGAGCAAGTCCATAAGCAGCACTCCTCCATGGCTGCTGCTTCGGCTCTAGTCTCCAGGCTCCTGCCTTCAGTTCTTACCCTGACTTACTTCAATGATGGTTTGTGATGTGAAACTGTAAATGGAAGTAAGCCCAGGCAGTGGTGGCCCATACCTTTAATCCCAGCACTCTGGAGGCAGAAGCAGGTGGATCTCTGTGAATTCTCCCAGGGCAGCCAGGGCTACAAAGAGAAACACTGTGTCTAAAAACGAAGAAAATGAGAAACACCCTAACTGGGGGAGGATTGTAAAACCAATAAAAGGCTTTAAAAAGTGAAGCAGAAAAGGATGAAAAATTACAAACTTTCTAAAGTTAGTACTGGAAGGAAAGGGATGGTGTGGGGCTGACCAGAAGAAGGTTTTAGTCAAGGGGGCTGAGAGGCGGGTGGTGCTGATTAAGGCCCTCGTGGTCATGGCAGTGCAGACACACAGTGTCCTACCCTGTTCCTGTAATTCTTCATATAGGTCTTGATCTGCTCATAACACAAGACAGTTATTCTGCTTACACAAAAGTTCCTTCTGTTCACCTTTCTCTCTTCCCTGCCATGAATTATCTTTTATTTTCATTAATTACATAAATAATTTAATATATCCCAGGACAAACCAATGAAATTTGGCAACCTGAGTAGAGGCTCCCTTTCAGAGCCCCGCAGGCTGGAGGCATCAGGATGCTGTACTCAATTCACAGTGGATCTTGTGACTTCTATCCATCTTGCAGGTGGTTCCTCCATATCAGGTGGGCTCTCAGAGTTGAAGGGAAGTGTGGTGGAGAGAGCTAGTCTAGGCATCCAGGAAATCTCACTCTACACTTCCTGCTCTCTGGTCTCTTTTTGGTCCACGATGTGTTTTCCTGCAACTCTATTTATCTTCAACTTGACCATGGCAAAGCCAAAAATTTCTCCCATGTTGGGCTTGTCTGTGTTTTGAATGTGTGTCTGTGTGAGGTGGAGCTCACTCTGAGTCCTATAGCCAGAGTCCTCAGACACTGCTTGTCATCTGTGTAGCTGGAAGTTTTTCTGTCCTGTCTGGGCTTCTCGATCTGGACGAAGGTCTCCTATGCTTGGTCTTGCAGCTGCTTGTAAAATAATCACACAAAGGCTCATATTAATTATAAGCTGTTTGGCCTATGGCTCAAGCTTAGTACTTGCTAACTTTTACTCTCAAACTAACCCATGGTTCTTATAGTATAGTTCAGTCACATGGCTTGGCACCCTGTCCTCAGTGCAGCATTCTTGTCTTACTTTCTCTGCTTCTCAATAGTGTCTCTCTGCTCTTCTTCCCAGAACTCCCCTTGTCTGAATGCTTCACCTATACTTCCAGTCTGCTTGGCTTCTGGCCAATCAGAATTTTATTAAACCAATATTTACAGTGACAAATATTTACACTGTACAAGAGCATAATCCCATAGCACATCTGCCTTTGTTCTGCTTAACAATTTCCTTCAAACCCATGGTTTTCTCTATTTCTTCCTTGAATTTTTCTTCTCTTTTCCATTTCTACATTATCTGAGATGCAGAATGGCTTTTGGTTCTTTCCAGACCTCTCTCCCTGGGACTTTAACTCTCAAGACTCTCCTGGGAAGCATAGTGCTGCCTCTGCAGCACAAACCATTCTGGTTCATGAACTTAATACAAGTTAGTGACTGAGATTTTCTATATCCAGTCTTGCAAATACACTGGGCTCCATTGTCAAAATCATGGCTACCACCAGAGCACTCAAAGATTTTTAAAAAATTATTATAATGGCTCAGGTGGTAGGAAAGGTTATGGGGTCGGAAAAACATGGGTGCCAGGTGTGCCCCGACAATTAGATTTTATCATAGCTGATGGGGTGCCAGGCAGGAGCTTGGAATCAGGAAGACAGATGTGTGAGCCAGTTAATTTCTCTGAGTTTCTCTATGTTTGCTCACAAAGTAAGGGCCCCAGTCATAGCACTAAGCCTTGTTAACTAGAGCAATGGAACTAATGCATTCTCAAATACTAAGTAACTGATCAGCATTTCTTTGCAAAGACCTAAGTCCTTCGTCTCTAGGATGTCTCCATATACCTGGGGCAGATCAAATATAGAACATCTTACGGCTTTCCTTTTGTGTTAGACTTTCTGAAGAATAGATGTGGTGACCTGATATTGCCTCAGCTTAGCTGAAACCGTACTTTTCAGTACTCAGTTCTCTTCCTGATGCCAAACTGCAATGGGAGGCTTTTTCTAGGTAATATGGAGGTGGATGCAAGAGAAGCAGAAGCCACATTGTTGAGGCACAGGAGGATGGGGTAGCTGCATGAGCCACTGCGTGCTGGGTCATGTAGGGTTTTCTTTCACATTCTTTCCAGTCTGCTGTGTTTCTGTCTTTAGCTTCACTTGCATGCTAGACACAAGTTAGCACTGTGATGAGGGTACAGCCTCCCAGGAGGGCCTGTATCACCAAGTAGGCCTACCAGCACCAGCTGGCTTTTCTCCTTGCTGGGACCAGTTTTCCCTCGAGTTTACTATTCCACAATCATAGGAAATGAGTTTGATGAGAACACTACATCTGTGGTGTAAGCTTGATCTCTCTTACCGGGACAACTCAATAAAAGATCATCTCTTACTAAAGAAGGAATGGCATGGAGCCTGGGCCTTTAAGTCCCCCATCTTGGGGAGTATATGATTTTTTTTCTTTTCCTTATTTCTAAATTCTTTGAGTCAGACTAATTGTAGGATAGCCTCTCCACTTGGTTACAAATTATGAGCTATAACGATTGCCTTTGCTGGCATGATGACAGGATTCCATGTAACTGGTAATTTCTAATACAGGTAATATAGCATTGAGTGATTTATAGGATCAGCATGCACAAAACTGCCAATTTTTAGATATTTGAACATAGCATGCAAAAATAATATCTTTGAAAAGAAAATATCTTTGGCATTAAATCTAATAAAGAAGTGTCAATGTAATCCAAGCTAAAGACAGTAGGCCATAGTAGTTGGCAATGCACAACAGGAAGGCTGCCTGGAGTATTGGGGAGCCAGCTCTGAGCTCAGGGATGATGTGACCAGGTTTGCCTCTAGGTCTCTCTAGGCCTCAGTCACTGTCACTGTGGTACTGGAGCACAGTCAGGTATTTGTATTAGTGAGGCAGTAAATAAAAATTGTGCACCTTGAACACAGGCAGAAATTCATTTTTCTACTTTTGTAAGTTTAGTGACTGGTCCATCTGCCACTGGGTGTCTGTTCTACCTTGCTTTCAGTTGCTGTGATAAAGCACTCTGACCAAAAGCAATGTGGGGAGGAAAGGGTTTCTATGGTTTACACCTCTGGGTTCTCCATGGTTTAAAGGATTCAGGGCGGGAATTAAAATAGAGACCTGGGGACACTGCTACTTCTTGGCTTGCTCACTGGCTAGCTTTCTAGCTCACACTCAGCTACCTTTCTCATACAAACCAGGCCTAGCTGTTTAGGGATCATGCCATTCACTGGGCCCTTCTACATCAGTCATCAATTAAGACATGGCCATAAGCCAGTCTGATTGTGGCATTTCTTCTCTGGTATCTCTAGGTTTTTCAACTGATGGTAAATGTGACCAGTATAGTCCTTTGATCATTGGTGGTGGATACTGCAGTATCCCTCCAACTCTCTCCCTAAGATAGAGGTGCTTATTCCAGAGTCACTGAGGTTTTGCCTACTGTGGCTCACTTCCCTAGAAATTGCCTTGACCAAAAATCTGGCAATGATAAGGTCCATTTGTGGGACACATTAATATTCAAATGGGAGTCCAAAGGCTGGGTTCCCTGTCTCAGGACAGGTAAGTTCTGAAGAGCAATACTTCATGGCTCCAGCAGAGGCCTCTGTTCTGTATGCACCCCAGAGTCTCCTCTCTTTCTGGTACTGCTATTCTTGGTATCATGCTCATGTCAGTCCTCAGAGCACCCCAAAATTCCCACACATCTCTCCACCACATACCTGTGTGGAGGTGCATGAGATCATTGTAGGCTGATAGATAAATTTTCATTATTGGTTATGGTAAAGGGCTGATAGGCATTACCAAAACTCATCGCATTGCTTGTTTGAATAATTGTCATTTATTCTAAATTAATTATACTTTAATAATGCTGTTAAATGAAAGGATAGACAGAGCTAACATTTCACTGTGAATGTGCCTATCATACTGTTTAGACTATTCACAGTGTTCTATTGCCCTTTATCTACTGTTCACCAAAATAAATTTTTTCTTCACATCTCCCTTTACTGGTATTTCTGTAACCTCATTTATTTTTTCCCTCTGACAGACATTCTTTGCACAGCCTTTAAGACCAGATTCTATTCTTGGGTCTTGGAATGAAAAGAAAATGTAGATCTGCTCCCCTCTTGCCTGTGAGGTCGTGGCCTTAGAGGCATGCCTGAACCACAGAGAATTAGTGTTGGACCTTGACATTCACAAGCCTGTTTCACTATAAGTAGCACAGACACAGACACAGAACCTAATGAGTAGGAGAATGAGACTCTGGTGTCCACTTCTACTGTTTGACATTTATTACCACATCAAAGCTTTCTTCCAAATTATCAAATTCTGGTAATTTGACAAAACACTTCATAACAACTACACTTCATTCAATGCATCAATTCTATGTGGTGTCCCCTCTGACCTTTCCCATGTCACTTTGACATTATACGGAGAGGTGCTTGGAAGAATCTAGCAGGACATTTGGAGACTCAGTTCCCTAAACTCTGTTCTCTGCCTCTATGACTAATTGGACTTTTATTTATTACTATCGGCTTTCTCTCTTCCCTTCCACTGTGTGACACAATGTGAAGGGAGCATGAGTGGCCTCGAGTGCTCCAGCACAGAGGCAAGAACAGCTACCACCCTCAGCCAGGTCAGTGTTTTCTCGGGAGATGGATTTCTTCAGAGTCACAATGTGACGATTACATACTGCTGGACTTCTAACCCATGCTACTCTGTTCTATACTGATGATTTTCAACCTTCTTAATGCTGATACTCTTCAATATAATTCCTCAGGTTGTGGTGACCTCCAACCATAAAAATATTTCATTGCTGCTTCATAACTATAATTTTGGTACTATTGTAGATTGCAATGTAAATATTTGCCACATAACCCCAAGGAGTCTTGACCATTGTTCTAGATCACAATATTTACAGGTATCCACACCTCCACAACTTCAAAGGAAGATAGATATTAGCAGACAATAGAGGAAAAACAAAGCAAAACAAAGCAAAATCAACAAAAGCATCTCTTTGGTTAGAACTATTGAAGTTTTAACAATAACTTTGGAAACTTTAAATAGGGACCTTGGGACATTCTCCCCACCCCAGCATCTGGAGAACCAAGTGCATTCCATGAGAATGTTGTCTTTAAACAACCAACATTGCAGCTGAGGTTTGGAAAGGGTCCCTGTTCTGGGATAACAGGCCAAAGAGAAGCTCAGGTTGCTATGGACAATTAAATGGTAGGATGATAAAGAACAAAAGCAAATCAAAGAGCCAAAGCAGAACAGTCGATGCAGCCACAGAGCCTTGATTTAAGCCCAGTGCCATGTACCATCTCCCTTAACACCCTGCCAGCCACTTCCTTTCTAGATGACGTCTCGTCACACCCAGTGAGAGCTGAGGCTCGTGACTTGGTAGTAGTATTCTCCGTTCTGAGTGGAGAAGCCAGTGGTTTGCTCTCCCTTCAACCACTAAGTAAGATGTGAAAAATCCTGTAAGTGCTGTTTCTATGAGCTTCTAAAAGCTGTCATTTTGCTATTGATTTCTAATTTTATTGTCTTCTCATTGCAGAATTCAGTGTTTGGCATTGATCACTTGGCAGGAGCTCCTTTTGTGGCCTAGAACATTGTCGTTAGTTTTTGCAAATTAGCCATGTGTACTATAGAAGAATGTGTTGCCTTCTATGAAGGGTATGTCTGTCAGATCAATACTGTTATGTTGTTGTTGAGGTGTTTTTATTGCCATACATTTTTCGTTCACTTGATCTGTCAGTTCTGAGAGGCATGTGTTGAAATACTCCATTGTGATTACTTGATCAATTTCTCTTCTCTCTTTAGGCATTTGGAGGTGGCTGTGGTGGCGTTTATACTGAATTAGAGTGCTTATGCTTTTCTGCTGAAATTTTCTTTCATCAAGTCTTTATTTTATTTTTAAAGACAGAATTTGCTTTAGAATAACTTATTAATACTGTGACACACCATTTTTCCATTAGCATGCACTTCCTTTACCCATACTTACTAAACTTAAAAAAAAAATTAGACCAAACCAAACCTCCTGTGTGGCTGGAGAGAGGCTTAGGGGTTAGGACAGCAGATTGTTCTTGCTGAGAACTGAGTTTGGGTCCCAGCACCCACACTGGGCCGTTTACAGCACCTGTAACTCTAGCTCCAGGGAATCCAATACCTTTTCTGGTTTCTGCAGGTGCCTACACTTATATATAGGGACATGCATGCTTGTGCACACACCCAGAGTTAAATATTACAAGATTATTTAAAAGAATCATACTCTCTTCCCCATTTTTGCATCTCTGTGAGTGGAGGAATATGTCTCATCTGGTTTTGGGAGTGAAGTTAATTCTAAAATATGTGAATAACAGCAAAACCCTTGAGAGCCAACACTGATTTCCATTACAGGGTGCATAAGACTGGACTTACTTGCACATATCAAGATTTCTGTTTTTAGCTATAAGAAATAAATAATGGGTATTCATATATGGATAGAATATGAGCCAGTATATTGGAATAGACATACATCTAACATACATGAACAGCTCAAATTCACACACAATTAGAATTTTACATTCCTGGAGAAAAGATGAACTTTCTGATAAGTAGTACTTAGATCATATGAAAACTATTTCAAGCCATCCCTGGTGACTATGAAAGCTGGATTCCAGGACATCTCTCTTCCAAATGTAATCAAATCAGTTCTCTTGTAGAACTTGGTATTTGCATATCACCTGTGTACCCCAACCCCATAGGCTTTAAATCAGTTTTAGATTGCATCCAACACCTAAGGGAGTGCACTCACCACATCGATTATAATAGGCCACAGAGTTCAGGGAACAGTTTGAACCATATGTATATATGGTCAGTATAAACACAACTTCCTCTCCTAAAATTGTCTGTAGCTGGTTGAATGTACAGATGTAGAACCTGTCAATATAGATGACTGCCCCTGGAGTCCCCTTTAACTTCAACCAGACTGGATGACCAAACCAGAAGTGCAAGAGATACATAGGACAATAGTCTGACCTTGAGGTGGAGAAGAGTTCTTAAATAGTGTCAAAAATCTGTTCCTATAGAAGAAAGGTTGTTAAATTTGATGACAGCACAATTATAAAAGTGTTTGTTTATCAAAACTGCTGAACAAAGTTAAAATGACCAAGAATGCAAGAAAAGGTGCTTCTGGTATATGATTTCTGAAGAGTTAATGTCTGGAGCATATGAGCACCTCCTTTCGAAGACAATAGGAAAATGGACAAAAGCTAAATTGATATATCATTAAACAGGGACCTCAAATGGCCCCAAATCATGTGAAATGATTAGACTCTTAGTAACTGTACAACTGCAAATTAAAAACATGCTATACTTAGCAGTTAATATGAGAACATTTGAAAGAAAACTCACATTTTATGAGAAATTCATGGTATTTTATGACTTAGTAATTCCACTGCTTAAGATATTAACTTAAAGAAATGCTCATTTTTACATTCCAGTGGACTTGCTTAAAAATTTGTATAGCAGATATATCTATCTGTGTTAATGGAGATCAGGAGCAACCCAGATGTGTGTCAGCTGGAGAACTGACAGCTAAGTGTTGGCATAACCTCACCTGGCTGCGGTGATGGTGGAACTGTGCAGCAGTGTCCTTGCAGCAGTGACTTCTGTGAGTCCATGTCCCTGTCAAGGCTATTTCCAGATAGCTTGGCCTTCTGAGATTGCACTCTTTGTGACCCGGCTTTCCTGTCTGGATTAAAAACTCTACTTCCCAGCTCCTAGAACAGTTTCTTGAACCCCATAGCAGAAACCTGCACCTGTTCCACTTTTGTCTTTTGGCAATTGGGATTGCCTTTTCTTCCTTTCATATTATCTTTGAATTTTTCTTTTGTGAAAATGGTTTTTCAGGCATTGCTCTAGATGTGTAGCAGGAAGAGGCTTAGCTGTTGGAAAAAAACAGCCACTGTGCACCTTCTGCATCAAATCCCCACAATTCAGTGAGATGCCCACAAAAGCAGCCACTATGCACGTTCTGCATCAAATCCTCACGATTCAGTGAGATGCCCACAAAAGCAGCCCCTGTGCATCTTCTGCATCAAATCCCCACGATTCAGTGAGATGCGCACACCGTATCACTTCGCCCAAGTTCAGCTGTCATTTCTTAACAACCAACAAAGTGGATTCTTCATTATCATTAAACTCCTTTTGTTTTATTTTTCCTGTGTGCATATATACCTTATCTTTCTCTTAGTTAGAAAAGAGAGAGAAAAACCCATAATTTTAAAATTCTCTTCTCTTTTGATCTCTCTGTCATGCCCACTGTTACCATGATGAAGGCATCTTACAAATGTTTTCTCAGGGCAGCTGTCTTGACACAGCTGAGGGAACATTTACCACAATCTAAGACTGTAGGTTTGTAAGAGGAGACCAAGAAATCGAGTGGAGGCTTCCCAAAGCCGTCTGTGCACAGCTGCAGGAGGGCGAGCAGTCCACCCAGACATGTGACACCCCTTCCTCTGTATCCCCATCTCCTTTCTCCTCCTCCTTTGATTGAAGGTTTTTTCCAACACACTGTGCAATTTTGGGGTAAAGCTTTGATGTAGTTTTGGGAGTCTGGAGAAGCCATTTTTATTTTTCTGTGTTTTAGAATAAACTCCACTTCCTGTACTATTTGCCACAGCCTTTCCATTTCCCAGTGCCAATGTGTTTCTTCTAGTCCATTTCTTTCCTTTTTCTATGGAACACTTACAGTCTTTTCTGAAATGTCTCCTGTTAGTAGAAGCCTCTTCTCTGACACACTGTCCATAAAGTCTGTTTGTCCAGCTCTGCCACTAACTCAATCCTCTGCTCAGGGAGGCCAGCAGGGAACATTTCCAGTTTGACCATTGTAAGCTATAAGTAGCCTTATGTTTGGCATTTTGGGGTTATGCAGACTGTTCCTTCCTGTGAAACTCCATGCAATAGTCATACATTCAAGAAAATTATTTGCAAGCACAAGAAATATAAATTCAGCAGCAGTAGGAAACAGTAATCACATTTCTCAAAGCTGGTAACAAAAGGAAAAGCTTTAAATGGCGAGAAAATAAGACTGGCATGGGAGGAAATAAATGTGCGCAAGCACAGTACCAGCCTGGTCTGCTGTGCCCGCTAAGAGTATTATTTCAAAATAAAGGCATTTCAGTCATATGGAAGCCAAGACTACCACCAGCAGACCCTTACAGAAAACCCTCAGCTGGAAAGACAGCAATGCTATGTGAATCCTGGCCACACCCAGGACACACAGGCAGAAAACCAGAACAGAACAGAGAATCAGCAGATAGACTCACATGTGTGTGTGGAGCAGTCAGCTCTGACAAAAGGCAATCCAGTGGAGACATATTCATCTTTTCAACAAATGGCGCAGATCCCAAATAACCCAGATCTTTTCTCACATGACAGATGAAAAGTAAAGCAGACCACAGACCTATGTGTAAAACCAAGTAACCACTCACAGGGAGTGCAGTTTCGCAGATGGGGAAATGAAATTGCTAAAGTTTGAGTAACTTGCCCATGTGTTGCATAGATTCCTATTAAACTTAACTCTGATCATATCTTCGATTCCAAATTTTTTTCTATTGCCTAATATCTTGATAAGAAGGAAAGAAAGCGGTTAAAAAAAGAGTAGGAGAGTGGGGAGAGGGGAGGAGGAGACAGGATAGCCTTCTTTAAGCCTTGATAATTTTCTTTAAAGAATGCCTGGGGCATTTACCAGGGGCATCATGATTTTCCTGACCAGTGCCAAGCGATTGGACACTCTTCTTGGTTTCCCTGAGGCTGTGAGCATTTTTCTCACCTAACTATAGTATTCTTTCTGTATCATTATAGAATGGGCATAAGTGAATAGAACCCTTAGTTTAAAACCATGAAAGCAAATTGTTAAACTTTTCTAATTGAAACTCAAAACTAACATTTATTTTAAATGCAAAGTACTCAATGAGTGCCTTACACATACTGTTCTGTTTATCCTGTGGATTGCTAAGACAGTTTCTAGCACTATCATTGTTCTTAAAAAAAAAAAGTGATGAAAGTGAAACTCCTGTCAAGAAACTATTCCAAAGTTGATGGAGATGCCAGGGCTAAAACTTGGTCCAGCCCAGAATATGCTTCTGTTATGGATGCCATGCTGCATCTCAAATCTTACTGGAATGGCTTCTTGTGTGAAATTATTCTAGCTCACTCTGATTCTAGCTCCTGGATCTGTCAGTGACAGTCCAGTGGTTGTCCTAAACCCTGACAATCTTCAGAGGAGTCTCCACAAACTTGAGAAGACACTAAAGACTCCCTAGAAGGTGGCCCATGACAGCAGCTTGATATTCAGCATCACCTCGCTTCTCCAATTAACCCTTCTTAATCAAGCTGGTATCACAGGTTTCCTAGAAGAAGCCACCTCAGTGAGGAGAGGGGACTGAAGTGACTTCTTGGCAATCACTGACTTTATCAGCTCCTTTCGCGGATGGGGGGATCAGTGAACAGAGTTGACAGGTAGCATCTCTTCCGGTGGGTAGAAAATGGTGTTAGCTCTTGCCTGCCTCCAGTGCACATCCCTGTGCACTGAGCAGGTCCAATCTCTAGAGCTTCTGTCCCCTGCTGCTTCTGAAATTAAATCTAAGTTTTCCAAATATTAAAAAACAGAGTGTTACCACTATTGATAATTAATATCACTTCCTATAGCTTTGATATGAAATGTGTCTCAGAGGGTTCTCATATTCAAGACTTAGTCATGGGCTTATGGCAGCAGTGGGAGGTAGGTGAACCTTTAGGGCGTGGGTCGTCATTGGGGACATGCCTTTGAAGTAGATACCAGAACTCTGATCCTTTCTTGTACGTTTGCTTCTGGGTAGAGTGATTTTCTCCATTATATCATCCTGCCGCAGTGTTTGACCTCACCTGCATCCCCAAAGCAATAGAAACTGTGAGCCCAGGTAAATCTTTCTTCTTTTAAGTTGTTTGTTTTTGTTTCCAGTATTTGTGACAGTGCCAGAAAACTGATTAAAACATGCCAAAGCATAAAACAGCAGCTGTTGGAAGTGTTGCAAGGGTATTATGGGTGAATCACCTGACCTAGGATGGGAAATGGTCCTTTTCAAACTTGTGTTTGTGTTGGCTTTGGGGTCATTAAAGATTTACTTTTATTATTTTAATTTATGTGCATGCATCCATAATGTCTGTGTGAGTATCAGCAGGGGTCAGAGATCGCCTGAATTCCCACACTCTGCAAGAACAGCAAGCATTCTTTTTTCCTCCTGTTCCTCCCAATTCTTCCTACCTGCCTTCCCCTCTGGATTCACCCCCTTTCTGTCTTTCATTAGAAAAGAACCAGCTGTTGTAGGAGGTTTCCATCCCTGTTTGGGCCAAAGGCCCAACCTGCCCACAGCTTTCCCCCGCCAAATGACTCAGAGGCTTATATTAATTTATCCTGTTTGGCCTATGTCTCAGGTACATTGCTAGCTTAATTCAACCCATTTCCATTCATCTGTCTGGCCATGTGCCCGTGGCCCTAGCTCTCATGTAGTCCTACATGCTTCTTCTTGGCTGACTGGATGAAAACCGTCCGACCTTTCCCTCTTTCTACCTGTCTCTCTTTGATTCCTCCACCCACCTCTACGGTGCTCCACACAGACCAAAACAGTTCCTTTATTTACAGCATACAGACAAACATTGCCACCATACAGGCGTCTAAGAGATAACAACAAAATATGACAAAATAAAATATCAGATAGAACAAAAGCATTGAGGCCGGGCAAGGCTACGCAACAGAAGGAAAAGAGCCCTAAGAGCAGGCACAAGAGTCAGAGACGCATTCATTCACACACTCGGGAGTCTCGTAGGAAATACTGAGCTGAAAACTATAGTACATATACAAAGGATCTCGTGCACACCTGACAGTGTAGGCCGTGTGCTTGCTGCTTCACCCTCTCTGAGTTCACATGGCTTAGCTCAGTTGGTTCAGAGGGCCTTGTCATGTCTCCTCCATCCTCTCTGGCTCTTACACTTTTTCTGCCTCCCCATGGGGTTCCCTGAGCTCTGAGAGGAAGGATTTGATGTAGACATCTCATTTAAAGGACACTCTCTCTCTCTCTCTCTCTCTCTCTCTCTCTCTCTCTCTCTCTCTCTGCATAATGTCTGGCTATGATTCTCTGTATCTGTTCACATTTGCTGCAGGATGAAGCTTCTCTGATAATGGCCGAATAAGGCACTGATCTCTGAGTATAGCAGAATATCATTAGGAGTCATTTTATATGCTTTTTATAAGATTAGGATTATTTGATTTTACCTTAGGTTTCAGCGCTATCTGGTCTCTGGGTCTTGGTCATCCAAGCCATGTCAGGTATGGGTTCCATCTCATGGAGTGGACCTTTAGTCAGATCAGACATTAGTTGTTCACTCCTGCAAGTTCTGCGTCATCATTGCCCTAGCATATTTTCTAGCAAGACCAATTGTAGGTCAAGGATTTTATGACTGGGTTGGTGTTTGCATTTTTCTTTTAGTAGCTTCTAGACTATATTCCCTCACCAAAGAGACTAGAATATAGAGCTGAAGGCTCCATGTAGGCACAAGGTTGACGTCTCCATGTTCAGTGAGTTGGGTCCTTAGCAAAGCCCCCCTCCCTATAACTTTGTGGAGACTCATTGTCTTACTAACAGCCTAGGTTGTTTGTGGATTTCCATGGGATCCCTTGACCAACAACTCAATTGAATGCAACCCAATTGGTACTGGAAGCCTCATTTGATGAAAAAAGAAGCCACTTGAGACTCTATGTCCCCCATTATTAGGGGACCTCATTGGGGTGCCTTCATATATTTTAGGGAGTTTCCAGTGCACTAGGACTCAATATCACCCTTCAGATGCCCCTCAATTCCTGCTGTCTCACGCCAAATTCTCTCCCGCAGCCCTACCATACCTCCCCCTTCCCACCCCATCCTTCTATTTCTGTCTCTAGTTCACCTACAAAACCTCCCTGTTTCTCTTTCTACAGGGTCCCCATGCACCCCCCTCAACCCCATACACTACCTTTATTATGTTGATGTATGTTCCTCGTATTTCCAATCTCTTCAGGGCTTTTTGTCATGTAGGGGTGTTGGATTTTGTCAAATGCTTTTTTGTACCTAATGAGACAATCATTATTTTTTCTTTCAGTGTGTTTATATAGTTGATTACATTTGTTGACCTTCATATATTAAACCATCCCTGAATCTTTTGGATGAAGCCTACTTCATCATGGTAGATGATCTTTGTGGTGTTCTTGGATTAAATTTTCAAGTATTTTATTGAGAATTTTTGCATTTATATTCATAAGATGTGGTGGTTTAAATATGTTCGGCTCCCATAGACTTATGCATAGTTAGTAGCACTATTAAAAAGTGTGGCCTTATTGGAGGAAGTGTGTCACTGTGAGGTCTGGCTTTGAGATCTCCTATGCTCAAGCCATGCCCAGTATGGCACAAAGTCTTTATCTGTTGCCTGTGGATCAAGATGTGGAACCCTCATCTCCTTCTTCAGCACCATGTTTGCCTGCACAGCACCTTGTCCTGCCATCATGATAAAGATGAAACCTCTGAAACTGTAAACCAGGACCAACTAAATGTTTTCCGTTATAAGAGATGCCCAGGCCTCCATGGCCAGGCCTCCCATGTTCAGGCCTCCCATGCCCAGGCCTCCATGGCCAGGCCTCCCATGTTCAGGCCTCCATGCCCAGGCCTCCCATGTTCAGGCCTCCCATGCCCAGGCCTCCCATGACCACTAGGCCTCCCATGGCCAGGCCAGGGCAAATACCCTCTCAAAGCTAACACTGGAACCCAGTGCATACTCACAGCCTCCACCTTCCTCTTTCTGAATACTATCTTCTAGCTTCCTGTTTCCTCAGCACCACAGTTAACTAGCTTCTCTGACTCCTCACTTAAGCCAGGGCAGCAGTGTGGTGCTATATTCAATAAAAGTAGCCTGAAATATCAGAGGACAGAGTCAAGTCATGAAGGTCAGGGAGTGGTGACTCACACCCTTAATCTCAACCCTTGGGAGGCAGAGATCCTCTGAATCTCTGTGAGTTCCAGGCCAAACACAGCCGGGCTGTGATGACACCCACCTTTAATCCTACTTATAGGAAAGTTGAACCAGGAAGTAAAATAGCTGGGCAGGGAAAAAAATATATGGCAGGGGAAGGCAGAATTTCAGCTCCTTTAGCCTGTGTGCCGAGACAGTCTGAGGAGTAGTGGAGATAGGACCTATCCTGTTACAGCCTGACAAGCTGGCTTGGTGAGAAGTGACCATGGTTTATTCTCTCTGATAGTTAGCTTTTCCCTAATGTCTGGCTCCAGGTTTTTATTATAATACCAAATAGAATTCATGCAATACAGCAGCCCTCAGGAGACTGTCCACATGAGCTCCTCATGATAGGGGAAATATTACTAGCTTGGATCTCAGCATCCTTAAACACGGATCTTTGTATTCAGCACAAGTGTGATATTTCCCCAAGAACCCTCTTCCTCCCATTCACTCAGTTCAGCATGCTCAACCTCCCTGGATTCTGGCACTATTTGTTTCTACCTTATTGTATTTTCTTCACTGCAGAGCCTTTGACACTGGCTACTGTTCTTGCTGAATCTCACATGATCTTGTGATAGTCACTGTTACTGGCACCTGCTTTTGAGATGACAAGTCTCACCTGCTACTGAGCTGTTCATTCCTGGCTCGCAGGCCTCCAGATGCTGTGGAGCTCAATACAACTGCAGGGTGATTCTTTTGTCCGTTGGCTTGAAGCATTTTGGGCATGAGATGAATGCCACTGATTCAGACGTGTTAACTCAACACACCAAGGCTGGCTGTACCGAGTTACCTGACCAAGAAGGGCCTCTGCACTTCTTCTGCAAATAGATGGAGTTGGTCCATACCTGCATGCTTGAGATCACAGTACTGAAATACTTCAGCTTGATGGTCATAGTCCTGCCCAGTGCTCTCAGGCTGCCCCTGCCATATCACCCTTTCTGGCTTGCTCCCTGAGATCTCCTGAGCTTCCCTGTATCTAGCAACTTGAGAGTCAATGTTCTGTGGCAGGAGGCTTCAGATCCTGCTCTGGCTGTAAGATCTCTTCAGTCCAGGGAAACACAGGTTGTTCAGTATTGTGAATCATGCTGTTGTTTCTAGACCAGGGGAAGCCCAGCCTCCCTTCTAATACCAAACTCATTAATATGGTAGGAGTGTTTCCACCAAAGGGAGAAGCTTCCAGCTCCGGTGAAATAAGGAGCCATCATTTAGTAGGTGCCCACTCTTTACCGAGGACTCAGCGCAGCGCTTGCTCAGAAACACTCTGTCTTACACAAAAGCCTTTGTAATGTCTCTAATGATATTCCACCCATTTTGTTCCTGAAAAAGGAAGGCTCTTTAGAGACTCATCAAGGGCTGACAGGTGGAAAAGCTGGAATTTAAACACAGGTTTGTCTGGCTGCTCATGTCTGCACTGACATCCTCACTTTGGCCAGTCCTGCATCTTCAAGCCCAGAAGGTTCTAGCTGTGTTTCCTGCTAAGCTGGTACCCTGTTCTGGAGCACGTTTGCTCCAGATTCCTTCTCAGGAGAGTTTTGAACGAAGAGTCCCTCTGTTCTCCTCTGAATAACAATCCCATTAATTTGTAGCAGCATTTGGGGAAGGCCATCTAAGATGGTACCCATGAACTGCTCCTTCATGCTTTGAAATGAGCCTTTCCTCTTCTACCCACCTTTACTTTCTCATGGATGGTCCAGGCTTACCCTGTGGTCTGCACTGACCAGTGTAAGTATATTCTGAAACCTTCCAGTGTAGGCTGTAGAGGCCTTCTGAATTTGCTCTTAAAACCTAGTCACTATTTTGAAGAAGTATAGGCAGTCCTGTACTCAAGAAGGCCATTTGGAGAAGGCACCAGCTCAGTGTTAGAAATCAGAACCACTTGGGTCTTCTCTTGCTGGCTTAATCATCTTCAGTGCCTTTACACAACCATTCACTCTCAACCGCAGTAACCCCCAGAGTCAGGAGCAAAGCCAGGGTTCTGGTGATATGTGCTGCGGTATAAAAATTATCAAGAGTCAAAGCCTGGGGCTGGAGGACGGCTTTGTGGGCAGAATATTTGCCATGGAATCAGGAAGATCTGAGTTCAGACCTCAGCATCTGTCAGAGATAGGCAAGTGAGGCAGCCTGCCTCTGCCCCTGATTTCACAACTCCCCCAGTGCCAAGCTGGATGGCTACCTGAGTGAACTCAGTGAACTCTAGTTCTGGTTAAAGTGAGAGACCCTGCAGGCCTCAATCTATAAGCAAAGAGTAACTGAGGAAGACATCTGACATCATCCTGGCTTTCACACACATGTAAGCATGCATGCACACCCACTTTAACACATATACATACGATAGCATGCACACACATACACAGAGAGAAGGGGGAGCCCACGACCTGAAAGATTATTTATAATTGTTTTAATCACTCTTTTAAATTATAGATTGATTTAAGAACAACTCTAAGCCTGTGAGAGGCAGACAGATCTCTGTGAATTAAAGGATAGCCTAGTCTATATAGAGAATTCCAGGATAGCCAGACTCTGTCTCAAAAAATAAAAAGGAACAGCTCTTCTTCTTGGCTTTTAGATTGAGGGCAAACAATTTGTTAACACAAGAAGACTCTAAAAATTTAAAGAAAATGAAAAAACCTTTATCTGAGGACTTTATTACCAGTCCCCAAAATCCCCAAAGTAAACAGCAAAGTCTCAATAGGCTGCCTGTGAAAGAGATCCATGTCTTTATCTAGACAGTTCTTTGAAAGTGGTATAATGATTTCCCACTCTCTTGATTTCATCCAGGGAACTATTTTTCAGAGAAACACAGAGGTGTGCCCTGAGCAAATGCTATAAGATTAGTGTGTGAACACTAAGGGCTGCCCCATGCATGCAGACACCTTCCTTGCTTGCAACAGACTTCTGGGAACATCAGCCTGGATTATGTATGAGCAGGTGTACACAGTGTATACACCATAAACATTTAGTCCTTTACTTAAATTCAGCAATCAACTACAAGTTTCTACTATAACATTTGGAGATACAATCCAGATAAATTAGACTTTTTCATATTTTCCAACCTTTGCCAAATAGTGAATTTCCACATTCTAGGAACTGCTGAACAGTTCTGCTTGTTTTCCTACCCAAGTCTCTAGAATACAGTTGTCCTAACAATCTTTGCTTGGTAGGCTGTCTGTGTATATGCTGAATGAAAAAAGGAAGGGAGGGAGGGAGGGAAGGAAAGGAGGGAAGGAAGGAAGGAAGGAAGGAAGGAAGGAAGGAAGGAAGGAAGAAGCTGAGCAAAGGTTGCCTAAAAGAAGGCAACTGAGTGGAGCAAGGAGGCTCTGGGAGACAAAGTGCAATGATCAGTCTCTGAGGTGAGAGTCAGCGAAGCCTTCCTTTACCCCAGAGGGCCCTTCCTTTACCCCAGAGGGCCCTTCCTTTACCCCAGAGGGCCCTTCCTTTACCCCAGAGGGCCCTTCCTTTACCCCAGAGGGCCCTTCCTTTACCCCAGAGGGCCCTTCCTTTACCCCAGAGGGCCCTTCCTTTACCCCAGAGGGCCCTTCCTTTATCCCAGAGGGCCCTTCCTTTATTTCTTAGACCTTCCTCAGCTGGAAGGGGATCTGAGTTAAGATGGCGAATGAAAACATAGTTCTGCTTTTATCCACACTAGTGTGGTGTGGTTGCAGGACTGGCAAGTCTGGTCTCTGGTCACAGATGGAGGATAGAAACAGGAGCACAGAAGTGAGAGGAAGGCATTTGCAGAGGGTGTGGGGGCAAGCACAGGATAGAAAGTGGAAATATATGTGATGTTTGGTGGTTACAAGGGCCAAAGAGCATTTTTATCTTTAGTCTCACTTACTTTGCTGTTCGTAACCCCAAAGGATTCAGGAAAAAGCAGGACGCAGGAGTTATATGACCATAGGATAGAAAATCAGTTCTGAGTGCACTAGAAGTTCGAGATCCCAGGAGGACTTTGTTCTGCAGGGCTATGCTTTCTTCATTTATTTTAGGGCTCAGAGAAGTACAGTTTGACAGTATGTAATTTCAGTGGAGTGTCCACCAGTGAAGACTGCTCAGACATGAGTCTAAGTCAGTAGAAAGTCTATATTAGTCAGCCAGCAACTACCCTGGGTGTTTGAGATCCAAGTAGAGCCCCCAACCCTTTTTCAGGGTGAGCTTTTAAGTACAAAAATGATACCCTGGTTAACTGTCATACTTCAGTTAACAAGAATAGTTAGCAAGGAGCAGAACTATCTTCAGAAGCTAAAAAGCAAATGTTGTAATAAGATCTCCCAGGCCCTTTTGGGCCTGGAGGTTCCGACCTGGCCCCCGGTGGCGTTTTTCTCCCAAAGAAATAAATCAGACACTTAGATTAATTTCATACTGTTTGGCCTATGTCTCATGCACATTACTAGCTAGCTCTTTCATATTAATTCAACCCATTTCTTTTAATCTACTAATCTACCCGCCATGTGGCCCAGCCTGTGGCTCATCTGTATTTCTTACATGTCTCTTCTTTGGGGGTCAGATGGTGACTGACTAACTCCACCCTCCTTCTCCCTGTCTGTCCTCTGATTCTCCACCCACTTCTACGGTGCTCTACATAGCCAAACCAGTTCCTTTATTTTCAGTATACAGAGAATATTCCCACCACAAGCAAGGTTAGTACATTTAGAGACTTTCCCGGAAATATGGACTTGGATGGATTAGGTATTTACTTTTGCTTTGGCAGGTGGTACTGTCTACATGCTGGATTTTATGACCTGACTGACACTTCCATCATGGAGTCAGTTGTGCTAAGGTCTGGAGCCTGATACAAAATGTGTGAGAGAAGGTCCACAGATGAGTTAGAAGCTAACCTTACTGGGAGTAGAGATTCCGGAGTTAGATAGCCTGTGTTAGACCTCAAGCTCAACTTTACAGCTTATTATTCTGAAGTTAGATAGCCTAGGTTAGACCCCAGCTTTACAGCTATTATTTTGGAGTGAGATGGTTTTGGTTAGATCTCAGTTTACAGCTATTATTCTAGAGTCAGATAGCCTGGGTTAGACCCCAGCTTTACAGCTGTTTTTCTTGATGAGTTACTAAGCCTCTCCAGGGCTCAGTTCCTTATGTGTAAGGGAAAGTCAGGTAGGGAGGGACCATAAATTAGATTTCCTGTTGGGTGGACATGACTAGGTAATAAAGATAGTAAACTTCCAAGATGACCGGCTTCTTCCTAACCCTGCTGACCTGAGACAAGTCTGTGAGCTTCAAACAAAAGCCAGTCAGGCTTTTTCTCTCACCAACTGGACCCTTTTCTCACATGGAGCAGCCCAGTAGGTTCAAGGCTGGAGCAGGATATGATTATAGGACAGTCATGTGTGGTCTTGTTCTTGTCAAAACTGACCTCCCTAAATCAGGGAGAAAGATGCCTTCAAAGATCCTTAAAAGCTCCTTCCAACCCCTCCAAAGATAGATTAAACAGTGCCTAGATTTGCAAGGTCTTTGTGTGCACATGAGAGCATGTGTATATGTGTGTGTGTGTGTGCATGTATGTGTGTGCATGTGCTTGTGTGTGAGTGTGTACATGGTGTGTATGCATGTGTGTGTATATGTTTTCATGTGCCTGTGTGCGATAGTGTATATGTGGTGTGTACACGTGTAAATGAGTGTGTATGTGAGTGTTTGTGTGTGTTTCTTCATCCTTAGTAAAGCCTTTCTTCACCAGCTGATTCTGTGTGCTGTGTTGGAGAATTTCTCTGCTGCTGCTTGTCATAGTCAAAATTTTTCCATGTTGCCTTTTAATTCTTTAGGGAACAGAGAAGGAGCCCTGTGAGGCTGATGGGAACAGGAGCTTCTGCTGCTGCACTGGAGGTGATTGAGAACCAAAGGAACTAACTACCCAGGGATGTGCTAGCTCATGGAGAACACGGAGCTGTCAGTCTATTGTTCCTATAGGAGGTACAAGCCAACAGCCTGGCAGTCAGGTTGTCTCTATTCTTTCACAAGGACATGCTATTTTACAGTGTGGAAAATTCTTTTACAGAAAGCAACTGGCTTGGTCCTCATAGCAACCGAGTATGCCACATGGGTTGGTCAGTACTGTTACCCCCAGATGAGAAGACAGTTTCAGGTCACTCTGTGACTTAGCAAGAAAAAAGAGAGAGTCCTGGCCTGGGCTTGAAAAGTCCGGCAGACATTCCCAGCACAAAATTGCCTTTCCCTGGCCTCCATGTATGCATACCAGGCAGCAGCAGCCTTGGCAGGAGATGGAGTAGGTGACTATACATTTGACTTTCACAGTCTGGCAGTCTGAAGCTGCACCAGGGTCTAGGAACAGGGTACCTCTGGTTTACACTGTTGCACTTCCCCTGTAGAGCTGGGTGGGGGTTTGGCTCAGTGGCAGAGAAGAACCCAGCATGTGTAAGCCCCCCCCACACACACACACTAGAAGGCAGGACAGAAACAGACAGTAAGTCCTGGAAGTAAACACTGAGCAGACAAAGAAGGCTGCCTTCCAGCACACAGATTTCCTTTTCTTATAAAATTTTCATGCCACGTACTTGAGCTCTGTTGATTGAAAGTTGAGTTGTGGGCCTCAGGGCAAACACAATACGAGGCTTCTAAGAGCAACCTCGAAATTATAAGCAGTTTCCCCATGACAACCTCTAGGAACTTAACTCAGTCTGAGAGCTGATCATACAGAAAATGAAATAAAATGATAACTATGTTCCCAGGTCTTCTGCTTGTGGATCTAATGAGGCCAGTGCCTGAGATGGCAGGCAAGACACTTAGCTCCTATGACTTCTGGTCCTGGCCTGATTCCACCTGAACTGATGAGCCTTGGTGCTCAGCAATCATACTAGAGAGAGACATCCTTCCCATCTCATAGTGGGAAAAACAGCCCCAAAGAAGACAAATTCTGGTCCCTGGAAGATCCCACTTCTCTCTAAAGGTGGGAAGTGAGCAGATAACATGTGCAAAGCATCTGGCAGTGTGTGATGTACAGTGACTTCTTAGATGCCTTAAGAAGTGACGTTTGGAAAAGTACAAAAAAAAAAAATTGTCTGTTCCTTGATTTTACCACCTGAGAAACTTAAGGGAGTGTGGCATGACTTGGCCATTTGGCTGTGTTCCTTTACCATTCAGTTAAATTGTTGATTTTTTTAAAATTTCAGATGCTGTGAGCCAAAATCAGCTGTGCTTTGTATATTTATTCAGCTACTTCTGCTGAAGCATAGGGAGCCTTAATGGAGCAAATTAGCTCTTTGTTTTCCAGAGTGTGAA
Source organism: Sigmodon hispidus (assembly GCA_004025045.1). Taxonomy (NCBI): domain Eukaryota; kingdom Metazoa; phylum Chordata; class Mammalia; order Rodentia; family Cricetidae; genus Sigmodon; species Sigmodon hispidus. The sequence continues at coordinate 29,084 of PVIH01015815.1, forward strand.
GACCAGACAGAGGAATTGTGTTACCGTGTATTCATTTAACTGCCCTGACTTCTTTCTTTCTTTCTTTTTTTTTTAAACACACACACACACACACACACACACACACACACACACACACACACACACACAGAGGCATTCTCTGCCTCAGGGAAAAGATGCTACTGCATGGCATGGGAGGATGCAAGTCTTGGCTTTGGAGTTTCAGAATATGTTTGAAAACACAAGACGAAAGTTTGAAGGTAAGATATTGGATTTTAAGAGCTTAGAACTTTGCATTTCAAAAGCCTTTACTTTGAAAGATTCAAGATCTAGAGAGTATAAAATCAATCAGAAATGCCCTCCCCCCACCTCCTGCTCCATAAATGTAAAGATAGTTTCTGGGTTAATAGGTAGGAGCTGAAGGAATACAATAGAAATAAGAAAGGTTGTCTGTCCTGTGGAGAGGATCCTGTTATCCTAAGAGAATGAGTGCTAGAGAGGAGGGTGTATGTTGCATGAATTATATTTAGTGCCTTATCTTTCCTTCCCTGACCAGCTGTCTCACTTCCTGGTTCAACTTTCCTAGTGCTAGGATTAAAGGTATGTGTTTCCTAAGTACCAGGAGCAGAATCATGGGATCACAATTGTGTCACCACAGCCTGACTCTATTAGGCCTTGAATTCACAGAGATCTAGACAGACAGATCTCTGCCTCCTGAGTGATGGGATTAAAAGTGTGGGTCATCACTCCTTGACCTTCCTAGCTTCGCTCTGTTCCCTGATATTTCAGACCATTTTTATTAAATATACAATATATCACCATATGTGTATCCAGTTATGTCTGGGACAGCCTGAAGCAGAATATTCTGTGTACATCACTTTCTGGAGATGTGTCTGTGATACCCTCTTGGTACTCAACATTGTACGGATGACAGGAAGATGGCACAGGAGCAGCCATGGTGGAATTGGATTGGGAGAGATGAAGACCTCAGTGGATTGCACCAGAGCACAGGAGCAGGTGGGCCACAGCTCAGCCTGCTGGTCCAGGTGCCTGGGAACAGCTGAGGAATAATTGCCTGATCCAGCTCTCTGCCTTCCCATTGGTGGGAAATGAAGTTCAGGTGTTGAGTAACAAAGGGGAGGCGATTTTGTGTGTGTGTGTCTTTTATATTGCACACAGAAATTCTTATCTTTCACACAAATCATTCCAGGTAAGTGTGCTGTGGGTCCTGACTGGAAAAGCTAGAAAAGGAAAGGCTCTGTGGAAACTTCTGAAAAGTCACCTGACCCTGGCTGGGGTAAAAGGGCATGTTCAGGAAGGCTTCTGGAGAATGTGATGCTTGAATGTAAAAAAGAGAAGAAAAACTAAGTTAGTCCAAGAAGCTGGGTGAGGGAGGGCCTTCTAGAGAAGTGATGCTGGTGTGTGAATCATCCCTCCAGGGGTGGAAAGATTTAAGTGGTCTGGAGGGGGAGAGGCTACACTCATCAGGGATGGGAGTGCACTCTAGAGCTTACGGATGGAAAATTAGTTTGGAGAAAAGAAAGATCCACTGTGGAAATTTTGAGACCAAGGATATCAGAACACCCCAAAGACGGTGGTCATGAGTGTTGCAATCACAGACGTGTGAGTCATCAGCTGCTAAAGGAAACTACATTCATTCTCAGCTGACACATAATGGCCAATTACTAGCTGGTAACTGCTTAGTCTGTTCCGGCCTTATGTTGATTTCCTTTGTGCATTCATTTGCTTCACCATTGTAACAACCCTGTGAGATAGGTGTTGCCATTTTCTCACTGTTTTAGATTTAAAACAAAAGTCAAGGTTTAGAGAGAGCAAGCGGCTTGTCAGACACCATAGAACCTGATGTGGGCCATCAGAACCAGCCCCTCCCCTTAGCCATACCTGCTCAGCCCTGGGACGCGGGAGAACGTGAGCAAAGGGGTGTCTGCCCTAGGAGGGTGGAGGTGACTAAGCTTGCTCCCCTGGCTTCCTCTGTGGAGAGGCTATTTTTGAACTTTTTGTTGAATTTCTGTTTCCAAGGAACAAATCTACAGTCAGTCATTAGTGGGATGAGCTGTAGGGCTGAGCTGGACTGTCCAACTCCAGCTGTTGGTACCAGTGTCATAGAGGCTTCTGATATTCCTTACTTCAGAATCCAATTTCAGGAAAGCCTTGAACTGATTCTCAATGTAGAGTTGCTTCAAAAAGAGCAGAGGCGCACCAGCAAAAGCACAGACTGTGTATGAGAGAGCATAGGATGTGAACAGACCGATGATACCTCTCTAGGCCCAGGGCCCACAGCAAGATACACATGGCCCACAGAGCACATTTGTGTCAAGTAAAAATCACTTGAGGAGAAAGGTACATTCCAGGACAGCATGATCTTATCTGATTGCTGAGCTTGCAAAGCAGACAGATGTTCATCTTATAGGGAACTGTAATATAGGCTATGACCTCAGAATGTATGTAAATCACCTCTGAAATGCTCTTTGCATTAGATAGTCCATGCTTTAGTCATGTATGCTCTAGAGAATTCTTGGGCAGTTTCAACGAGCTTAGTGGGGATGAGGTAGTTTGGACATGGGGAAGACAAACAGGCTGGGTCATTAGCTGTAGAGATGATGCTGATGCATGACCCATACTTGGCTCCTTTGTCCGGGTATCCTGAAGCCCGTGGGAAGAACTTAGAGACTTGAGAGTAAGAGGCTGAGCCTCCTGTGTTGCTCACCAGCTACGGGCCTCTTCATGAGTGACTTCTCCCTTCATGTTTGTGGATGGGGTTGTTAACAACTGTTGAGAGCTATATGGAGAGAATATGGACTGGTGTGCACATTGCTCAGGGTCGCATCTTACATATTTCTGTCCCTGAAGGTCTTGGCAGCTTCAGTTCCCGAGATCACGACTGTGCCTCCCATCTTTAGGGTCGATCCTTACACCTCTGTTCTTGGGTTGGAGAGTCTTTTTGCTTAGTCACATGGTGGCTTCTCCTGTGGAGTATGAATGCCTGGTGAACAAGATCTTGGAGGCTTGAGGTTTGAGATTTTCCTGGTCACTTGCAGATGGGGACCAGGAATACTTGACTAGGGAGGAAGCATTGAGAGTAGTTAGTGCAGTGACTGGAAAGGGATGCTGTTCCAGAAGTAACATTACTGAGCACTTGTAGGAGCCTATGCCATTCATTAGGTAATAGGTTATAGTCCAGGATTATAGCCCTTGCTGCAAAGAACCAGGAAGAGGGTGGTCTGAATGCTTTACTTTCTCCAAGCCTGTTTCCTTGGCTATAAACTATAGAAATTGTAAACCCTTACCTTTTGGAACTTTTGTGAGACTATTACTTGGCATCACCTAAATGCAAATTAGATGGTCTTTAAAATGATAAGACTATTCAACAAACATGTCATGTTTAACTATGTACCAGGCACCATTCTGTGCAATTTATGTGGGTTGCCTTATTTAAGTTTTTACAGGTAGACACTGAAGTACACAGAGAGGAGACATACTTTGTCCATTGTTTCACAGCTAGCCAGTGTGTTAGACCAGACATTCTGAAGCCTTACACTCAGAATGATGTTCCACAAAGGACCTTGCCTAAAGGCCATGGAAATACAGATATTACTGTCCTGCAGAAGAAGACCCAGGCCTCAGCCAACATATTGTTAACATTTGTGTGGCAAGCACTTCAGTTCCTCTCGTGACATTATGAATCTATTTCTGGGAACCAAGTAGCTGACACCACATAGTTCTAGAGACCTCTTATACCTCCAAGCTGTGTTTCTTGAGTGGTCAGGAAAATAGAGCATGTGAGCTTGGCTTTGTTTTCCCACTTAATTTGGATTTCAGACTCCTTGGCTTGTGGTGGGATTACTGGAGCATGTCTTTAACCCCGCTTCACAGCCAGGGCTCCTCTGGGTCTAGAAAACCTAGAAACTTGAGATCCACTGGCAGAGCCCACATTGGTTCCAGCAAAGCCCTCAGCGCTGCACACACGCACCTCCCTGTGCGTGCATTATCCTCCCTAGCAAAGCACTAGAAATAATACTCTTGAGCAAGTGAAATTATGTGGAGAATTTCTTGCAAGAAAAGAAGTTTTGGGGAGGGGAGTGTAAGCCTCTGAGATCCCTCTATGGGTGGGGAGGGGAACTGGGCTATAAACTGTTGCATCTTCTAGCTTTCCTGGAAGGCCCAGAAGGAGGCTGGAGTCCCGCAGAGTGTCAGGTGAAGACCCAAAGTTGTAAACTCAGGATTTAGAGGAGAAAAGAAAGCCATTGTAAGCAGTTCTCTAGGGGAGGGAGTCTGAGGATCACCTCAGAACCTCTGCAGCAAAAGAGAAGAAGAGGTGAGTGACAGGCTTAAGCTCCTTTGGGGAGTCTTACGGAAATTAGAGACTAGAGTTGTGCGCTTAAGAATAAGATTTATTATTTAGTTTTAACTGTGTATATGAGGGATAAGTATGCACATGAATAGTGGTGTCAGAAAGGCAGGAGACACAGGATCCCCTGGAACTGGAGTGACAGGTACTTGTGAGCCAGCCTGTGTGGGAGTTAGGAAATCAGGTCTTCTGAAAGACGAGTGAATTCTCCTAACCACAGACCCACATCTCCAGTCCTACAACTGTCCTGATTTTGTTCTGGTCACTTCCTGTCCTTCTTGTTCCAGTCAACAGGTATGAGGCGCAAGAGGCATTGCTTTCCCATCTCCGTGTTCTCAGTGGTGGCGGTCAGCACTGAAGGGTACACTTGTATTGGACTGGAGGACCGTGATAGGCCCTTCTGTAATTGCTGCTGTCCTGTATCCAGTGGTGAAAACCATGCTCTCAAAAGCCCAGTGTTCCAGACACAGGCAGTCACTGCTCTGGGATGAGCCTCTGATTCTAATTTGCTGTTCTTTCCAGCATTAACAAGCTTGGGAAGTCTAAGAAGCTCCCTGGGTCCAGTCCCAGCACTGGCCAAAGCCTCTTGGGGGGCTGATCAAAGCTCACACATGTGCTCTTCTTTCTGAATGCACCTCAGAGAGGCACATGTCTGTGGAGGATATCCCAGCCAGGCCAGGCCAGCAGACTCCTATAAGTCCTGTGCATGTTGAGGATGGATCCTGGCAGTTTTCTCATCCATGAGCTAGAGATCCATAGGATACATTTGGCATAAAAGATGCTCCAGCCCAGTGTGGCATGAAACAATAAAGATGTTAAGGGAAAAACAAAGAAAACCTTTTTTACAAAAAATGAAAGATTTTATTGAGTTCCACAAGGCCCCCAAACTTCACAGAATTTAAATCTTAATTAGATGGATGTGTTGGTTTAAATGAGAAATAACTCCTATAGACTCATACAGTGGACCACTTGGTCCCAGTGGGTGGTGATGTCTGGGGAGGTTGTGGAACCTTGAGAGGTGCGTGCCACTGAGGGATCCCAGCTGCCAGGCTAGGACACTGGTCTCTTTTAGGGTCCCCTCTCTCTGCTGCTCTGTTATGCTGTCCCCTTTATTGCAGAGTCTTTCTCTGGAACTGTAGACCAAAACTGACTTTCTTCCGTATATTACTTTTGGCCATTAAACAAATCAGAACAACAGAAGATTATATAATGTAGATGGCTATCTCCTTTGTCTGTGGTTTTGGGAGTATTTATAAGTGGCTCTGATTTTCTGTTAAGGAATTTTTTCCTTGAATTCTAAGAATGTTCATTAAAATGCTAACAATCCTTAACATTGTTGAGTCCTTACCACACAGCAGCCACTGTGTGTGGTGTGGGCCTTCAACCTCCCTGTAGTTTCCTTTGTCTTTTTATATCATTATTTTTTATTTTTCCCCCTCGTTCACCCCTTCTCCTAGTCCTCCCCCAGCCCTCCCCACCCTTCACTCCCCAGAGAAGGCAAAGAATCCCAAGGTGAGTCAATTAGGTCTGGCATATTCAGTTGAGGTAGGACTGAGTTGCTCACCCAAGTATTAAGGCTGAGAAAGGTGTTTCCCGCTTGGCATGAGCTTTGAGGAGCCAGTTCTTGGACCCGGGATAGATAGCCTCTGATCTGAAGGAATTTTCTATGTGCCATTGGAGACAGGAAACCAGGACACAGATGTGCCAGATCAGTTGGGCAAATGTTAGAACACCTGTGTAAGTGAATGCTGGTGTGAGGTTTGAGAGAGACCCAGTAACTGAGGTGGTCTTGAGGGGCGGCTCATGATAGACCACACAGACTTTGAAGCTCTGGTGTTTGTCTAGACATGAAGTGTATGAAGATAAAGCCATGAAGACAAAGAACAGAGGCCAGAACAATGAGGGTGTGTTTGAACTTGAGCTGAAAGGAGGCTCAAAACCAAGCTGGGGTCAGTGGATGAAGGTCTCAGTTGCTAAGCAGGTCAAGGTGTTTGCATGTCACAGCAAACTGCTACAGATGATTTGGGATGAGAGAGAAATGTGTCCTGGACATGAAGTATTAGACCTTTGCAGAACTTGGTGATGTCTAGGAAACTTGAAATGTCCATGTTAATTCTTCTCACTTAGTGAGTGATAATGAACTGGCCCTAGAATTCACATGCCTCAGAACAGTGCTCCATCCAGATTGGCATTTCTGTTGGTGTCACCCTTGTTTAGCTCACACTGGGCAGTCATGTTGGCGAGTCTTGACGAACATAGCTTCTGATGTTACTAGGATCCAGAGTCACAGCAAACCCCTGACCCTTTGAGTGCATGCTCACATCCATGAAGGTCTTGGTGAAAACAGCAGGGTCATGTTTTCTCATCCAGGTTCATAGGTCCCTGAGTTCTGTCCAGGCCCTGGGAAGTTGGTAATATACAGGCTGCCGTCTATAAGCTGTGCTCACAACAGGCTCTGATTCAGCTTTTCTAGTGGGAAAATGCTTGGGCATTTAAGGTCAGGCACCAGCAACAAAGATGGTGGCAGCAACAAAGACCCCTCCCCAGCAGCACAGGCCAAGGTGCACAGCTGGGCAGGTACAGGCCCTGAGTGGGCAGGGATAGCTCTATGCATCCTTGACCTCCAGTCACACCATGGCTCTTTGCCTCCTAACAGTGTGTATTTCTAATCTCTTCACTAAATCTCCCTCTGCTCGGGTACTCAGAGTGGCTTCTGCCCTTCAAGTTGAGTTGTGACTCATTTCCCACCCTATCGTTCAGATGCTGGTCTAGTGACTGGAGCTGTGTGCAGTGTGCAGGTCAATGCCATGGAAACTTCTAAAGTGCAGATCATAGCATGCATTCGGCATATAGAAAAGTGTTCCTAGGATATATTTTTATGTTAGGATGGCTTTCTTTCCTTTCTTTTGTGGTATGCGTATATGTCAGTGCATGTTCACATGAAAGCACACGTACATGTGGGTGTGCATACATATGTACACATGTAGAGGCCAAAGGGCAGTGTCTTTCTTCAGGAGCTGTCCACATTGTTGTTGAGATGGGGGGTCTCTCAATGGCCACAGGTGGCAGATTAGGTTAGGCTGGCTGGCCAGCGAGCCCTGGATTTACCTGTCTCTGCTCCACCAGCACTGAAGTGTTCTAAGCCTGTGTGCCATGACTGGCTTCTCCACAGGGGTGCTCAGGGTTGACTCTCAGGATGCTGTGGTAAATGCTAAGGCCATCTAGCACTCCCCAGCCCCTTTGCTTCATGACCATCTCTTCTCTCTTTTCCTTTCCTCTCCTGCCCTCCCTCTGTTCCTTTCTTCTTCTTTTTATTTAAGGCCAATTCTCTCATGTGGTCCAGACTGTCCTGGGCCTCGTAATTCTATTGCCACATCCTCCTGAGTGCTGGGGTTATAGAGATGCGCCACAATGCCTGATTAAGGCATCATTTCAAAGAAGAGGAACTTGATACCTAACATTACTACAGAAGTGTGATCTGGCTTGAAGGGTTTGTTAGATATAACTAATTAGTACCTATGGTTTGTTTTTGGGGACAGTTTAAATGTAATCATCAACACCATTATGAGAAATGGTTAGAGCTACTGTTCCTGAGGCTGCTCAGTTGCTTCTGCTAATCTCACATGTGGTTCCCATCGCTGATGGCTCTAGTCCAGAGGGCTACATATGATTATATATATTTGTGACTCAGTTTTCAAGCCTCCTTAGAAATGTCACTGTGGATACTTTCTTCATCCTGATCCAGTGTCAGCAAACAATACTAACTCTCAAGGGCAACCACCATCATCCTACACAGAGACAGAATATTCTACCAGACTGAAGAGACCATGAAATGCCCAAAGCAAATTCTTAAGATAATCCTAAAGATTTCCAAAGTTTTATGGGGGGGGGGCAAAATATTTGTCATTAAGAAAGAGAGTGAACAATTAGAATTATTTCAAACTGGTCATAGCAAAGATTAGTAGAGACAGAAGGCAGAAACATCTCTCCATTACAATGACTGCTGGGAAAAATTCTGACTTGTTAAAAAGAAAGTCAAAGTGGGAAGGAATTAGAGATCAGAGCAGATACTAGAAATGGACTCGCAGTGTCCTGGCCTGGTTCAAACCTCCCAGTCTGACAAACAGGGCCCCAGGACTGTTTTCTCAATGCTAATAAATGTTCTACCTGTCTGTCTTGATGTGCAGACAGCACATTCATCCAGCAAAACAGCAGTTCTGAAGCTGTCCATCATGCAGACCTACCTGCAGAGTCAGAATGGGGCAATAAGGCAACATCAACAATAGCTAATCTACTTAGTGCTTCCAGTGTGGCACACATCCATCCTGTGTGGGATCCACTTAACCCTGGGAGGAAGATTCTAGTTAGTATGTCCATTTTCCAGGTGTTGAGGCTGAGGCACCAACTAGATGGTTAAGAGAACATGTCCTAGCATTTGTGGACCTTCGAGACAGTAAAGGGTGCCCCTTCTTTTCTCTCCCTGTGTGCTCGTGGGTTTTGATATCAAGTGTTTGTCCAATTCCCACTTTAGCTGGTGTGGTGACATCTCCAAATTTGTGTGACTGCAGCTGATTTTTCTTTCTGGAACACAGATCATGTTTCCAGTCAGAGCTGCTTCGGCAATCCATTTTAGAGGGTGTACTTGATGAAAAGAGGAAGCCAAACAGGAGCCATTTCAAATGGAATTCCTCTGTCACATGTTTTAAGCAAATCCCACATCTTTGTTTGTTTGTTCCTAAGATTAAGATTTGCCTTTGTCCATTCATGTGACCTTCTCTGGCCATGGCTGACCTTCCACGAGGTCCCCTCTTTCATAGGATGCACATCCATCTTGGTAGCCATGGCCTTGGATTTGTAAATCTGGAGAGGCTTTCCTCTGGAGCAGGCCAGTTCTCTCAGCATGTTCACATTATAAGAGGCTCAGGTTGGTAGCTCAGGGATGAGTGGGTCCATGGCATCAGCTCAGTTCCAGTGTCCTCAACATGCACATGACTGTTAGCTTGTCCCCGAGAGGCGGGAAGAGCTGGGGAATGAAGCAGAAGAAAAGTGAGCACCTCCCAACCTAAGCTATTTGATAGGAGTTGTTTGTGAAATAGCTGGACACATCAATTTAATTTTCTTGTCTGTTTCTTCAAGATTAAAAGCCGTAACGTCCCAAGGCAATTGAAAGACCTTGTAAGCACGTCACAAACCAGGAGAGGATAGCACCTCAGGCTCTTTGGTGATAGACCTGCCACAAGTAATAACACTTGCTCCTAACTTTTCTGAAGAGAGCAGAGTGGTTTAACACCCAGATGCCAGAGTGTGAGCCAGATATGGGACAAAAGGAACAAAGGAAACAAGGAAGAAGGCACAGTGGCAACCTGCCCAAGTGACCTGATGCTGGGACAGGCTGACTTATCACCGCATCATTTAAGCCTCTGAATTCCCAATGGGGCCTCAAATCCACTTACATCATATCAGTCCCATCCAGCAGAATTCCACAGCCACCAAGTAACACAGAGGGGCTATTCCCTTTCACAGCTGTGTGACTGTGCCTCTCTGACAACTGTTGTAGGTAATTTGCACAAGGCAAAGTGCAGGTACAAGGTAAGAATTATGTTAGACTTATAGACATCTGTGTCTGTTGTCAAAGCCTGACCTTCTTTAATGTGAACATGCATGTTTCAGTGGAGTGGAAAATTCTCATCTCAGAGCTCTAACTCAGATCAAGCACAGCGAGGCAAGATGGAAGGTCTGAGTGGTGCTGTAGCCCTGTCTGTGATGTAGAAGCAGCTTCTGCTCATATTACACAGGCAAATAGCATCTCTTCAGAGATTTGGCTGTTATAAGTTTTGAATAAGACTTGAATATTAGCTAACTAAAAGTAAATAAGTTAGCTTAAAAACCCATAAGCTTAGGCCTTGGAAGCCAAGGGGCCCTGGCAAAAGAGGTGCTTGGGAGGGAGCTTGATCTGCCAGTGTTCAGCAGAAGAGGCAGTATGGGAATAATTAGAGAAACAAGTAATGCATCCCACCCACAGTGTGTGAGTGGGCATCCACATGGGTGGCCTCTTTCTGCCAAGTTAGGCCAGAGGTGACTGTGTTAATTATTCAGTCACGCCAGACATGTCTGCTTGACCCAGCAGATAGTTATTTTAGAGTTTTTGTAGTTCAGGAATCCTGCCACAACTTGGTGGCCTCTGGTGGTCTTGGGTGGCTTTGGCTTGGGATCTTTTGAGCCATACTGTTGGCCAGCACTATAGTCTGTGAAGATTGATTAGCTCAAGGTTTGTCTTTAGAGTTCATTCATGTGGCCAATAAGAATTGCCCATTTCTCACCTTGTGGAATCATGATAGACCTGTATGTGATAGTGTTATCCTGGAGCAGATGGAAGGGATGGGCCTACAATATTTCACAACTTTCAGAACCTGACCTACAGCATGATATTCCCAGTACTTCTGTATTCTTTTTGTGACAAGCAAGGAACTGTTCAGGCTGATTCTCTTCAGGCCATTGGTGGGGATGGGATGAGAGTTATGTCCTATATTTGAGAACTGGAAAAGCAAAATATTTAGGGACATATTTTTAAAGTCAAGACCATGTCCATGTTTACTGGACTTGAAGGCCTAGCTCTTGGCTGACAGGTGGGGTCCCTTAATAAACAGCAGCACATTTCCATATCAGATTAGCCGCTGTCACATCCAGAACCCACCTGGGCCAGGTCATTGTGGTAGGTTATGTAGAGACAACATGAGACATGAGGAGGGAGTCTGGAGACCCTGTAGCACTGCCTGCACTGGATAGGAAACTTCCAGGAAGTCCAGAGGCTGCAAGGTTCACACGCATTTGTCTTTCCCCACTTCCCTTTTCTGTGTCCTTTAACACAAGGAGAGAGCTCTGTAGACTCACCAATTCCAGGGCATGTCAGTACACCCTTCTGTGATGAGCAGCTGAAGGGGAGCTGGCTGAGTGCACACACAGGGGCAGGCTCTCTCTTCCCAGGGAGAAGTCAGTCATATCTGAACATCCCTGTTTGGCTCAGTTGGCTGTTTCTCCTACTCCCGTCATTTGGCAGGAACATGAAGACTGTAAAGACGGTACTTTTGGGACATGGCAGTTGATATTGTGGCCCCATTTTTCTTATAATCAGACGTCCATGGTGACAAGACAAGATGGCTGAGAAGTTATTCTCAGAGGAACCTGAGGCCATTTATGTTGGACATAAAAGACCAGATTCAACCAGTTCTAATGCACTGAAGCACTCACTGTCCCTTCCCACCCAGGCCTGTTCATTTAAGACAACAACAATTTGACTTAGAAAAATATAGAGCCTCTTAAACCATGCTTGGGAAATTAACAGACAGCTTGGAACACCCCAGGGATTAAGATGTCAAGCCAGGGAAGAGTAATTCCAGCCCCAACCGCTGCATGTAGGTGAAGGCTATGTGTATACACATGTGAACATGAGGTCTGTGTGTACAAGTGTGTCAGGCTCAGCTTTTGTGTGTATGTCCATTTCCCTGTAGGCATCTGCAGGTGCTGGGTGGAGTAGAAATGGCTGCCACCATAGAGGAGGGACCTTGAATACTTAGTGTGCCTCTACCCAGTGGCAGTCATTGTTGGGGACTTGATAGTGACAGATGGATGGTGTGTCTCTGTCACTGAGAAACAGTTGCCTTGGTTTTCCAGCCATGGTCTGCAGTCTTGGAAGGACTATTTTATCCAAGTTTTGGGAATGGGGTTTATAGGACCTTAGAAATAACTCAAGGCTCATGCTGTAGATGTTAATATGGAAGTCAGTTTACTATTCTACCCCTGGGGCTTATCAGAGAAGCTCCATAGCTTGGTAAGTGCTGGATGTGATGTTGAAGAACAGGGAAAGCAGCCTTGACTTTGTATGTGTGTCAATTATCATTTTATAACCAGCATTTTCATCTCCCCCCTTTAGAAGGCAGTTTGTGGCTAAAAGCCAAACTTTCTAATTATTCCATCAATAATGTTAGTGACATTGGCAAAGAGAAGCGGAGGGTTAGAGTGTTTGCTTTGCCTCGGGTCTGATTTCCACCCTCACATTGTTAGTCCTGCTGATAGCTTCCCCACAGAGCACGTGAAAAAATATGGGAAATAGTAATTTAATGGTCACCATGGAGATTGTTGGTTTATAGAGCCAACATATGTTACTATATGTACTTTTATTATTGGAAGATAACACCCTTCGGTTCATTTTCTTGTCAACCCAGGCAGGAATCAAAGAATGCTCAGACTTGGTTCATGAAAAGGGAAAGTTAAATTTGCCAAAGGATAAAGGATAGACTTCTCATAGTGTAAGTTCCTTGAGGCTGAGACCACATGTGCAGGGCCCGTGGAGGCATCAGAGATTTCAGAGCCCTTTGGGGGAACAAACCTGTTTAGAGAAGGGCTTGTGGTTTGTTGGGCACTGTTCTAGGATCATCAGGTGAGCAGTATTATTTAGCTTTCCCCGAGGTAGCCACCTGCTAAGTGTGGTCCACTGGGAATTAGTAGACACAAGGAAGGGACAAAAGATGGACCATCCTAAAGATGTCATCCCTCTGACCTACTGTCCCAAATACCAGATTTTAAATTTTACTCTTAAAAAGCAGTTTATTCAGCTAACATGCCTTCCCTGAGAAGACCTGGGTACTAAAATGGAACGAACATGAAGAGCTCTCCCTGTGTGATGTGTGGTGTGTCATGTACTGGTACAACATGGCAGCTTAGTGCTTGCTGGGCCTCAGACTCCGGGCATCATTTCTGTTGTATTGGCCAGTCATGAGTCTCCCTTTAAGAAGGCCAAGGGGTCTCCTACACAGAGCTCATCCTGAAGACAGAAGGACCTGGGCCAGCGAAACTCAAGAAATGTGTGTCTCCTTGCTTTCCTGTTGCTTGAGGCCTCTGACACATGCTCAGGGTTTGTGGACTCCCCAAAGCTGGAGGTAGATCCAAAGAGTGATGTTTCCTCCCCTCTCTGAGATCATGCAAAGCTCCCCTTTCACGACTTCACTACCATTGACCATTTTGATGGCTGTCAGAGCTGTGCCCACTGGGCCAGCCCATGCTTCTCTCAGAGTCTGTGGGTATGCTGCAGCAGCTGGGGGTGCAGGAGAGGTATGCAGTGTGCTCATGGTAGGGATTCTCATCAGGGATTTCCCCACTTTTGAATTAGATTGAGCAAGTGCCTTCCTGACCATAGCATTACTGAATCTGGCTTTCCCCATGTTTGGGAGTTTATGTGACTATGAAAATGATCTCTTGCTAATTTAGCTACAGCTCATTTTTTATTTATGTAAAAAAAATATTTTCAAGGAATGGTTGGCTGAATTGGACCATCATGCTTATTACGCCATTCTTCCTTAAACACTTTAGCTTTTTCTTTCCTTAAAAGGCTTTAATTTGCCAAGTCTGTACTTTAGCTCTTTGTCATGCTTTATCCCTACACATTTGGGCCTTTGAAAATCATCTGTATTTTTAGCAAGCCCTTGTGGATTAAAGAGACCCACACATTCATGAGGGTCTCTGTGTGGCTAGCATGGCGTCACTAATGCACAGTGTATCTGGACAATGTTATAATTTTGTGAGGAGTTGAGGCTGTTTGAAGGTTTTTGCACAAACTCTCTAATATGTCTCTACATTTCTTCTTTAGCTCTTCCTGAGGCAGCCACTGCAGCAAGCTGAGAATAACAGACAAAAGTGTGTGGGGGGGGGGAGGGTGGGGGGAGATGGATGATCAACTCTCAGACCTTCTCTTAGGTCCTAAGGAAAGCAAACCCAATAACAGACAGAAAGGCACTTTGTCTTTGGTGGTGTGTGGGAGGGCTGTCAGTCATGCAGCTGTAGCCAATGAGAAACTCCCATTTTCTACAGAGGAAAAAATCCCACTTAGATCCAAGGGCAAACAGTTAGACAGAGAGGTGTGCTCTGTTCCTGAAAGGCAGTGGCCATAGTTGGAGGCGGCTCCATCAAGGCAGCTTCATTACTCCATAATCTTATCCTTGGGACCTGGTCTGCCTAAGATGATGAGAAAGTAGTGTGCATTTTGCCTCTGGTGTCTCCCCAGAGAGGAAGGCAGGCAGGACCCCAGAAGGGGAAGAAGGAAACTGGGTTCAACCCACCTCTTAGTGATGAAGAAAGATGATGCCCTGGACCACACTCAGGCAGGGCAAAATGGACCATATGAAGAACTCTTATGTAGCCTGTCATCACAAAGAGAAGTTTCTGTGTTTACTGTAGGTTGTAAAGATTTCTTTTTCCATGTGTAATTGTCTCAGTGGGTAAGTGGAGGTTTATACTGTCCATTCCAGAGCACAAAGAATGTTGACATCAGCTGTGGACAAGTGCCTGGAAAATCCTTCTTCATAACCTACACACAAGAGGAAATGGGGGTTGGAAGGCCCTGGGTATAAATAAGCCCGGAGAGTGTCATGAAGTCTGCTAGCTGGGTGTTGGCACCTGGGGCTGGCTGGGAGAGTGGTAAACAGCAGCTGCTCTACCCATGCAGAGGCTGTAGGCCTTTGCAATAGAAACTGCAAAGAAGTGCTGTTGCCTGAGATTCCAAGTGTAGATATCCAGAGTCTGTGCTACTGGTTAACAGCTGAGCTCTTGCCCCAAGGTTGAGACAGTGTGGTCCTTGCCTGGGAGGAAGTGTGGCAGCCCTGTCTTGCCAGAAAGGCAGATCCATGAGTAAAATGGTGGGACTTTGTTGGAAGTGTGGCTAGTGCTGATCATTTGGGTATTAAAAAGAAAAAAAGAGGCAACCTTGCTTTGTATGTGCTTCAAGAATGTAAAGTGGTTTCTGTAGGTTCTTTACAGTTCTCAGCAGAACACTTTATATTTTAATTCATGAAGATCAGACTTGATACCTTGATCGCTGTGTGGGATTGGTGATATTCTAGAATAGGAAATACAGGGGTGCTGTTTGGACCAGGAGACAAAAGTAGAGAGGGATCAAGTCAACTTTGTGTAAGGGCAGAGGAAGTGAACCAGGCCTGCTCCCCCATGCTTATACTTGCTGGAGGGGCCTCTCTGCTACACTCTGCTACACTGTAAACTATCATTCATCTTGCAGCATCAGTACAAGACTGACCTTTGAGTCTTTAAAAGAGGAAAGAGTCCATCCGATGGCAAATGTAAAGGGGCAAGTTCAGACACATTTTGACTTCATTGAGACTATGATGTGTGAGGAGCCAGATGGGTTTGTTTGTACTGAAATCAAAGGGAGACTTGATTCCCTGAGACTTTGGGGACCATAGCCCACTCCCGATCTCAGTGCTCCTCAGGACAGTGAGAGAGGTCTTGCTAAGCATCTACTGTTTTACAATGCTCTAGGCCTTCACAATGGAGGGACTACTTTATGGATCTGTGTCCTAAGCTCTGCATTGGGTCATAAACACACTGAAGGCTGCAACAAAGGATGGTTGGCTTGCAGGAACCTCAGCAATCAGGAAGAGGCCTCCATGTGTAGGCAACCCAAATGCCTGATGGTTGATTGACTCCCTGCAGTGCCCCCTGGTGTTTTCAAACTCTACATGCAGGCATCCTGCAGGTCAATTGCAGGAGAGCCAGAACCTGGTAAGTAACACAGGGAATTCAAGGTGCTGGTGTCAGTCAGGATCAGATTGTCAGGTCATCTTCCTGTGCTCCTATTTGTGACAGATAACAGTATCAAAGTGCCATTTCCCCGCCCCGGGAGAAAACAAAGGCACACACAGCAGCAAGACTATTCCAGATTCTAAGTCCATTCCAGAGCAAGGGTCAGAGCGACGATGGATACAGCTCAAGAACCAGAAGTTCTGTCTTGAGAAATAAAACTATTCTATCAGCTTTAAGCTGTGTTCTGTGCAGTCTCCTGTAGTGTTTGTGTAACAGCTATCAGTTAGAGAGATTGACATTGAGCAGCAACAGCCTTCTACCCAGAGACCTTGATCAATATCAGGAATGCTGCAGACTCATCATCAAAGCCTGGACAGTATGTGATATTAGTTTTCTACAGGGTTCCAGAACACTGTCACCTAAGACCAAGTCCTTCTGAGACACCAGCAGCTTCTGAGCCCAAGCCCTGTCTGACTGTGTCTATGACCAGCATCTCTGTCTGTGAGGATGCTTTTGGGGAAGCATTCCTTCCAAGGCTGTTTGTAGGCGGTTCTCCTCCTTAGTTCCCAGACCTCCCACTTCCTTTTTGCTTCACAAACTCATTTCCTGTTTTAGGTTCCTAGTATCTTAGACTCTGCAGACAAAATCCTGATTTTTGCCAGTACTCTGGAAACAGACTGTCAAGGCTAAAAAGATGAGATGCCAGTCAGCAGAGTGTCACATTCATGCACACAGATGGGTCCAGTTCTGTCCCTTATCTTGTGCTCACAGACCAGTCTTCTTTGGTCTCAGTTCCCAATTCAATAGGAAACCTCATGTATCAGCTACTATTCTGATGTTGTGATAAAACTCCATGACCACAGGCAACTTACGTGAGAGTTACTTCAGCTTCCAGTTCCAGAGGGCTGGAGTCCAAATGATGGGAAGGGATAGTGTGCAAGAGGAGCAGGAAGCTGAGAGATCACATCACAACCGCACACAGGAAACAGAGTGAACAGGAAGCAGGGAGAGGTTGCAAACCACTGTCAAAGTCAGCATCCAGTGATGTACTTCCTTCAGGAAGGCTCCACCTCCTAGAGGTTCCAAAACCTCCCCAAACAGTGCCACTGTCTGGGGACTGCTTGATCCAGGTTATGAGCCCATGGGGAGCATGTCTTATTCAAACCACCACATTTGAATGCACTTCTATTTGGTCCTTTTAGTCTTGAAGTTTACAAAGCTGTGCATTCACTTTTCAGTGCTGGCTGCTTGTCTGTTACTTTCCTTTAACAGTTTTTCTAGAAACACTGACACTTTCCTCACCTTCATCTTTTCTCTGTTTTCTTTGTTCTCACACATCACACTTTTAAAAAATGCATAGCTGGGGGCTGGAGAGATGGCTTAGCGGTTAAGAGCACTGTCTGTTCTTCCAGAGGACCCGGGTTCTATTCCCAGCACCCACATGGCAGCTAACAACTGTCTGTAGTTCCAGTTCCAGGCAAAACACCAAGGCAAATAAGTAAATAAATAATAAAGTTTTTAAAAAAATGCATAGCTGTTATTTTAGCAAGGTCTTTGCAAGACATAGGCAAGAATTCACTTTTAAAACCCACCATGCTTATTTTGAAGTGTCTTGACATCGCATCTGACAAAGGTGATTTAGCATTAGAGTTCTATAAATGGGGAAACTGGACCCAGAGAAGTTGGCAACTTTCCCCATAGCCACATAGCTTTGAGGGATGTGAATCCAAAGCTGTATTTTAAACCCATGCTTTTCCCTGTCAGCCAGTGCTGGCATCTGAGCCGCTGCCTTGAGTTTGGCTCTGAGTGTCTCCCTCTGAGTCAGGTGAGTTCTAGGAACATTGACTAGACCAGGACCCTGAGCTGCAAACCTGCAGTGGTGCCAGGGATCACAGCACAGTTCTGAAGGAGTCTTTTCTCCGTGCATCACCATGGGCACCATGGGGTATGTGCCTCTGCCCTCACTTTAATTTCCACATGTAAAATTGAGCTCATCTGCCTCTGCTGTGGTGGCTGGGGTTCCAGTGAGGAAGGCCAAGTAGGGGTTTTATAATAACATCCTTCTCTTTCGTTCTTTCTTAGATTTAACTTTCTCTTAAATTTTTTTGCATACTTTTGTGTATGTTTGTGTGCGTGCACATTTGTGTGTGTTCATGTGCACACATGCATGCACACATGTGTAAGTTAGAAAACAACCCTGAGCCACCTTTCCTTTAGAAGCAGGCATGTCATTGGATACAGATCACCAAGTAGGCTGAGCTGGTTGTCCAGAGATGCACAAGGACCTGCCTATCTCTGTTTCCCCAGCACTGGGGTCACAACTGTATTTTTTTTTTTTTTTTTTTAAGATTGCTACACATATATTTACTTTGTGTTCAGCTTTCCCTCTGAATTTCTTTTCTTTCCATCCCTGTACATCCTCATTCAAGGTCCCTTTCCCCTCCCACCACATCAGGTCATTTTACTTCTCCGCAACTCCCCATCCCCTCCCTGGGCAGGCAGCAGACAGTCCTATGGTCTCACTGACCCAACAATGCTTGGATCAGTCTCCACTCCTGGCCAAATCCAGTCTTGTCCCCCCTCCCTCAAGAGCGAGTCAGGTGTTCCCACAGTTGGAGTGGGGTCCGAAGGGTCAGTCCAGGGTATTTCTGATCCCAAGCTGTTCAGTGGTTGTGGTTTGCCACTTGGGCATGTTTGGCTTTTTTTCTTGTTTGTTTGTTTAGAGACCACTAATGAGTGAGTACATCCCCTGCTTATCTTTCTGAGATTGTGATACCTCGCTCAGGAGGATATTCTCCAAATCCATCCATTTGCCTGCGAATTTGAGGATATAATATATTTTTTTTTAACTGCTGAGTAGTATTCCATTGTGTAGATGTACCACAGTTTGTTAATCCATTCTTCAGTTGAGGGACATCTAGGTTGTTTCCAGGTTCTTGCTATTACAAATAATGTTGCTATGAACATAGTTGAGCTAATACCTTTGGAGTGTGAATGTGCCTCTTTAGGGTATATACCCAGAAGTGGTATTGCTGGGTCCTTGGGGA
>PVIH01015816.1:6613-48160 GCA_004025045.1 Sigmodon hispidus
AAAAAAAAAAAAAAAAAAAAAAAAAAAAAAAAAAAAAAAAAAAAAAAAAAAAAAAAAAAAGCACTTCCTGGTGATCTTTTACTCCTCAAAATTTACTTTTTGTACTCAGCTTGCTCTTTTTAATTGTAAATTTTCATTAGAATTACCACAAATATCCAAGTGACAGAGTCTAGACTAAGTTGTTTTCAGATTTCCTTGCAATGGGAATTAACCCAAAACTGTTCACTTTAGCCTCAGGCAAACTCTTCCAACAAGGGCAAAAGGCAAACACCCTCTTCACCAAAATACCACAAGAACAGTTTCTAGGCATCCTACTAAAATTCATCTCTGAAACCTCTTGAGCCAGCTCCTGACATTTCAAATCATTATTATCACCACTGTCTTCCATGCTCCTCATAGTATGTATGAGCTAACAGCATTCCACTACTTTCCAAACCCAAAGTAAGAAAGTCTAAATTCTTACACATTGTCAGGCCTATCTCAGTAATACCCACTCCCTACTTCTATCTTTATTGTTTTTATTGCTACGAAGAGAAACCATGGCCATGACTACTGTTATAAAGGAAACATTTAATTGGAATGGCTCACTTACAGTTTCAGAGGTTCAGTCCATTATGAAGGGGAACATGGCAGCAGACAGACAGATGTGGTGCTGGAGCTGAGAGTGCTACATATTGCTGGCAGTAGATGTCCATCCACTGACTGTCACACTGAAGGAAGCTTAAGAAAAAGAGACCACAAAACCTGCCTTCATAGTGACCTATTTCTACAATTTCTCCAGCAAGAACATACCACCTAATAGTGCCACTCCCTTTGGGGACCATTTTCTTTTAGACTACCACAGTCATGGTGTCTCTTTATCAAAATAGCAAAGTAACTAAGACATTATGATATGAAAATTAATAAAAGGAAAATATATAAATTTTAAAATTTGACTTATTTTTATGTGTATACTTTACTTTTAAAGGGGGCACTTTTATCTTATAGATTTTCTCTTTTTAATGTGTTTTTATAGTCTTTTATAAATTGCTATTTTTTTAAGAGAAAAAGAATGTTAGTTTATAGGGAGGTGGGGAAAATTAAGAAAGTTGCATGAGAGGAAAGAATATGATGAAACTATATTGTATGAAATATTATTAATAAAGTCACTAAAAGTAGAATAATTTAATTGTACTGACATATATTTCTGTATAAAAAATTTATAACTTACAGTGCAATGAATAATGTTACATTTCAGATGGGAGCCTTCATGTCTGATATCTGTCAATGACTCCCAAGTTAGTCTGTGTCTATTCTTGCTCATGTATTATAAATCTGTATTTGTTAACATGGCTTTGCTGTCAGTTGGTATCAAAGAATTTTAACCAATTTTACTTCATATAACAAAAGGTATAAAAGTTGACATGGAGAATATTCTTGACATATATTAAAATTCTAGTCACAATGAATATTTGAACTTAAAAATGTAAATGGTCACACAGAATGGAAAAGTTAAAATGACCTAGGGTCTGATCCTTTGTGTATCGCATAATCATATACAACAGTTTATTTCAAATGACTGTAATATCAAGAAATCACAATTGTACATAATTTAAAGTTATATACATCAAAAGAGTATCTGTGTTGCCTCCTACCCTGACTTATATACCAGAACTGTATATCAGATCTATCATTATGTATGGCCCAATCTACTGTACTTAAATTCTTGGATTGTCACATAATATCTTTTGCCATAAGCTATTACTTAAACCTATATTTCCTTTTAGTAATCTGTAATGAAATATTAGATTGTGTTGAACGAATCTACGAGAAGTCCTAAAAATCATTCACAGTGTGTCTAGCATGAAGCTCATCATTTTTAATTTATTATATCCACTGGAATTTGGAAAGTAGATATGTTAAAATTTTATAAACTACTCTAATAAATTTTAATATATTTTGCTTATGCACAATATTAATCATTCTGATACATTATTCCATATTGAGTGGATAATGAAAAGTATTCCCATTTAAAAATATGTAGGTTGTTGAGGTGTTTTATATAAGCAGATATGGCAGGCAAAAAGTATGGAAGTGGGAATACAAATCTTGTGTTATGTTGTTTGATTCAGGAAAAGGGAAGATTCAAGAACATTTTGGCAATAAGAGCACAAAGTTGGATACAAAAATCTAAACTTTAAGAGGATTTTTGTCAGTATAAAAATAATAGTAGAAGGCATGACATTATTCCTCAGGGAATGATGTAGAGGTTCAACCTTACAGAGATACACCTAAACTACTTTTGGATAAGTAGAAGATCATATAATAATTTCATTAACATTAAGAATATATATCTAGTGACAGAAAGAAAATACCCAAGACAGTGTTATTTATAACAGTTAAAGAAGATGAGTAATTCAGGAAGGAACATATGTCAATCTTGTCAAACAATATTACAAAGGGAGAAAGCCCTGAGGGAAAAACTCTGCCTGCTGTGAAAAACCATACCTCAGTAAAGCATCAGGTATGGTCCATACTAAGAGGAATGAGGTCTGGGCAGGCATCAAAACATACTATTAGACCTGTCTAAAAAGGTGTCCATTTCTTCTATGTTTTCCACTTTTGTGGAGTATACATTTTCAAAGTATGACCTGATAATTCTCTGGATCCTGGTGTTATGTGATTATGTCTCCCTTTTCATTTCTGATTTTGTTGATTTGGATATTCTCTCTATGCTTTTTGGTTAGTCTGGATAAGGTTTCATCTATCTTGTTGACTTTCTCAAAGAACCAATCTTTGATTAATTAATTCTTTGTATTGTTCTTTTGTCTTTCAATTTTATTAATTTCAGCTCTAAGTTTGATTATTTCCTGCTGTCTACTCCTTCTAGGTGAGTTTGCTTCTAATTGTTCTAAGGCTTTCAGCTTAGCTGTTACTTCTCTACTGTGAGATTTCTCTAGGTTTGTCATATAGGCATCTAGTGCTATGAATTTTCCTCCTAAGACTGCTTTCATTGTGTCCCACAAATTTGGGTATGTTGTCGATTCATTTTCGTTAAATTTTAGGAACACTTTGATTTCCTTCTTAATTTCTTCCTTGACCCAGAGGTGGTTCAGTTGAGTGACATTTACTCTCCATGAATTGGTAGGCTTTCTGTGATTTTTTTTTATATTGTTGAATTCTAACTTTAGGCCCTGATGGTCTGATATACAATGGGTTTTTTCCATTTTTTTTGTATCTACTGATATTTGCTTTATGCCATGTGGTCAATTTTATTGAAAGTTTCATGTGGTGCTGAGAAACATGTGTATTCCTTTGAGTTTGGGTGGAAGCTTCTGTATATATCTATTAAATCCATTTGCATCATAACCTCTGTTAGACTCCTTATTTCTCTGTTGTATCTGTCTGGTTGACCTATCCAATGGTGAAAGTAGGGTGTTGAAGTATCCCACTATTAGGGTGTAAGAATTGATGTGGGATTTGAGATTTATTAGTGTTTATTTTACATAGATAGGTACCCTTATATTAGAGGCATAAATATTCAGTATTGAAATCTCATATTGATTAATTTTTTCCTGAGATGAATAAGCAATGTCCATCCTGGTGTCTTTTAATTGATTTTAGTTTGAAGTCTGCTTTGTTAGATATATGGATGGCAACCCCATCTTATTTCTTAGGGCCATTTGCTTGAAAAATCATTTCCCAACTTTTTTCTCTGAGCTTCTGTCTGTATTTAAGGTGGAGGTATGTTTCTTGTAAGCAGCAGAAGGATGGCTTCTGTTTTTGTATCCATCATGTTAGTGTGTGTCTTTTTATAGGTGAATTGAATCCATTGATATTAAGGGATATTAGTGACCACTGATTGATATTTCCTGTTATTTTTGGTGTTAGCTTGTATGTATTTCCTTTCTTTGGGCTTCTCTTCTGTGGGATTATTGATTGTGGTTTCATGGGTGTATCTGGGATCCTTAGGTTGGAGTTTTCCCTCTAATCCTTTTTGAAGGGCCAGGTTTGGAGATAGGTATTGTTTAAGTCTGATTTTGTCATGAAATATCCTGTTTACTCCATCTATGGTGATTGATAGTTTTGCTGGGTATATTAGTATAGTTTAGCAGCCATATTCTTTTGGTGTCTGTATAACTTCTGACCAAGACCTTCTTGCTTTCATTGTTTCTATTGAGTAGTCAAGTGTGATTCTGATCACAGAATCCAAGAGATGGAAGAGAGAATCTCTGAAGTGGAAGACTCAATAGCGGTAATAGATACATCAGTCAAAGAAAACACAAAAAATAAAAAAGCCATAACATAAAATGTTGAGGAAATTTGGGACACTATCCAAAAACCTAAACTGAGAATAATAGGAATTTATAGGTAAATTGTCCCTTTTCTTTTGCAACTGTTAAAATTTCTTCTGTGTTCTGTATGTTTTGTAGCTTGATTATTATGTGGTGTTTGGACTTTTGGGGGAGGTCAAATCTATTTGGTGTTCTGTAAGCTTCTCCTATCTTTATAGGCATTTTCTTTTTTAGATTAGGAAACTTTGTCTTCTTCTATGATTTCATTGAACATATTATCTGTGCCTTTGGGCTGGTATTCTTCTCCTTCTTCTATTCCTATTATTCTCAGTTTAGGTTTTTGGATAGTGTCCCAAATTTCCTCAACATTTTATGTTATGGCTTTTTTATTTTTTTGTGTTTTCTTTGACTGATGTATCTATTACCGCTATTGAGTCTTCCACTTCAGAGATTCTCTCTTCCATCTCTTGGATTCTGTTGGTTCGGCTCATATCTGTAATTCCAGCTCTTTTCTTCAGATTTTCTATTTCCACCTTTGCCTCATCTTGTGCCTTTTTAATTGCTTCTATTTCAATTTTAGTTCCTGGAATGTTTCTTTCATTTTGGGTTTTTTTTTCTTGATTTTCTTTCAAGGATTTGTTCATCTCTTCTAATTTTTTATTTGTATTTTATTCTGTATCTTTAAGGGATATTGTTTATATCCTCTATGAAGGCTTCAATAATCTTCATAAAGGTGTTTTTGCTGATTTTTCCTTCTGTTTCCTTTTCATTGCTCTGATCAGTTCTTGTAGTTTTAGAACCACCAGTTTCTTCTGGTGTTGTATTGTTGATCTTTATATTGTTATATGTATTCTTTCACTGTCACCTGTCTATGGGTTCTGTGGTCCATAATTAGTTAGCTCCTAGTCAGTTGTGACTAGAAGGATTGTGTGTCTCCTGTCTGCTTTGAGCAAGGAATCTGTTTGATCTCTGACTTCACTCTGGATACAGGTCTGAGTTTCAAAGGCCTCAGTCCTTCTCTAATGATGCAGTTCACCCTGGATATGTGTCAAGCTGTGCAAGGTCCCTTCTTTTAGGGCCGCTTAAGGAGGCCCCTTACAGCTAAAGTCTAGGACCTGCCTCCTGGCATGAATCTGAGATTAGGCTCTTGGCTGTGACCCCAATCCCAGAGAGGTATTCTCTAGACAGGTGGCCCAGTATCTGGAATCTGCTCACTTCTGATTCTGCTCTGGACAGGGGTGTGAGTTTCAAAGGCCTCAGTCCTTCTCTCAAATATATTATTTCTTACAGTGTCTATAAATATGATTACAATCTGTGCTAACAGCATTTATTCTCCCCAGAAGTCCAGAAATCAAAGATTAGTTTCCTGAGGCTACTATCAAGCATAGGTAAGGCTGCACTTGTCTATGAGTTTTGTAGCAAGCTTGCTCTCTGCCAATGCTGCTTCTGGTATCTGTTGAGCTTCCTTGCTGCTGTACAAAGTGCTTCTCCATAGTCACATTGCTTTCCTCATTTCCCACTGTGGCAGATGGGAGATACTTGCCTTTCTTTGATCAAGACACTTACGACTCTGTGAACACATCACAATAATCAAGATTAATTTCTTCCTCTCGGGAACTTCAGCTCAGTCATTTGTGTAGACTTTTTCTTTAAACAAGGGAATTTCACTGGTTTCAGTTTTAGGGTCTGACATATTTGGAAAAAGTATGTCCCCAGCCTCAGAAAGGGTATGGAAAAGATTTCTATTGTAGCTCATTTATCTTGTATTCACAGAAGTACATAGAGTCCACTGCTATATATGGATCATGCTTCCCATGACACCTAAGAGAATTCCTATTTAGTTCTCTGTGGAGAACAATGTAAAAATCTGAATACATCAAATTTTAAAATGTCAGATTTTTTAAACCATCGATTTGGTGAGATGGGATTGGTTTCTGTGATTACAGTCACAGTAAATTGTGAATAGAATGAAAATATTTTTGAAAAATTTAATTTTGTTCTTGACTAATAAATATTAGGTTGAAATTTTATTTGGTGTTACCTTTGTACAATCTTGAGTATAATTGTTACTTGTAATTTTTTTGATTAACTAATTTTTGATGAACAAACAAACCGATGCAGCAGAAGGACACATCAATATCATTGACTATACTCATAAAAGACTCCATAGCATATCTTGTAGAAGTCCTAACTCTGAGTTTTAGTAGAATAAAGAAGAAAAATGAAAACCCACGGTGCTCTTCCAGCTTCACTGGATAGAAGGAGAAAGCCAGAAATATAATTTGTTCCGTTCTCTATCAATGATAAACTACAAATATCAAACTTCCTTTGTTACATCAGATTAACTAGTTTTCAGACAAACAAAATAATCAAGTGTATGAGAATAAATATTTCAAGATGGAGGAAGACACAGAATGGAAATTATCTATCTTCCTAGAAAAAAGATACTACCAGCTTTCATAAACACCAGTAGGAAGATACGATAGAGCAAATTGTGTGTGTGTATATGTGTGTGTGTGTGTGTGTGTTCCTTCCTAAAAGATGAGTGAGGACCTATATAAATCCAAAGGATTTTAGATAACAGATGTCAATAGCTTTGTAATCACATAAAGGTATTTATTTTCCAGGCCATATATTCTGCCAAGTTCCCACAAGGAAGACTGGAGAACTTTTGAGACAATTGTACAAGATGTCAACTAAGATAAAGGAAAATCAGAAACTGTCAAATTTACCCTGAAATCCACAACATTTACTTCCTCAATATAGTGAAAGGATTTCCATTGTCTAGAATGCTCAGGGGGAAATGTGGTTTAGGGCCTCCAGAGGAAACATAGTTCTCCTAAAGGAAGAGTGGATACATTAGGAATGACATTGAAAATCAAGAGGGAAGAGTGCTATACCAGCCCTGTGTCTGGAAGCTGAGATTCTGGGTATTCCTCCTTACCCAGGGAGAGGCACTCCTCATCTTTACCACTAGCCTAGTAGAAACCATGCAAAAGTATTGAGGCAATACAATTGGAGAATAAGAATCTAACACTATGGGTCAGAACTAAAGTGTAGAAATGCAAGCATTGAATACAGTGAAGAACTGAGAAAAGGTGCCTCTCTAAAACTGGCTCTCATTTCACCCTAAGGTGCTTCCTAAAGGAGTATGAAACCTTTGTGAACTGAGAACAGCAGCATCATCTTTAGTCAAAAAGGGAGTTGTGGAGAAGAAAGAATGACCTGAGTGGTAGGAGGGGGAAGGAACCTTGAATAAGAATATACAAGGATAGAAAGTGTGACTTCTTTGTTAATAATAATAATAATGATAATTATAATGATAATAAAGAAAGACAAAAAAAGTGTTTTGTGACAGTAGGCATATCTGGTTGTGCCAGTCATTCTTGTAGCTTGTTGACATTGCAGCTGGGTGACATTGGTAGATATTTTTTAAATATTTAATGTTAAAAAATAATGTGACAAATGATACTTTGTCATTTTTAAGATATTCTTCTCTTACACAGAACTCATTAAGGAATTAATAGAGATAAGCCATAGTCTGAAATTATGAAATCGCTTACCTCATATTGATAAAGGATCTTCTTGCCCTGGAATATTTGAAAAATTTGGAATTTATAACTAGAAATCAATTGCTAAATGTTTTCTTGAAAGTAAATATTTAGAGACATTTCATCAAAAATGGAGAAGGCAATTTCATATGAAAGAATGCTTAGTATCATGTTCAGAATGAGGTGACTAAAATCAAACACACTAAGAGTGGTATGCTGGTAAAAATTAGAACTCTCATATAATCTCGGGCTCAGTGGTATAACCCCGTCAGAAATGCAATTAACAACAACCATACCATATTATAACGTGAAGCAGCAATACTATTTTAGACATTTATTCAAGTAGATAGAACAGTACGTGCACATACATACATATAAACACATATCTCTATATATTTTTTATAGCAGAGTTCTTCATATTAAGAAGTCCAAAATCCAACCTAGATGCTCTTAATCAGTTAATGTATACAATCAACATAATATTATATACTTCTTAGTAATAAAAAGGGATGAAGTATAACCTTGTGCAAATCCAGCAATGGATGTCAGAATGTTGATTAATGAGAAAAATAGAGTTATATAAATTTCAATACTATAGAACTTTTATAATTAGCAAATAGACCCAGAAGACTAAAATCACATATCTAAAACTCTTTAAGGGAATCTCACCTTCATGAACAGTGCAGGCCAGAGAAGAAGTAAGGACTCTTCCACTGCTTATAGTAGTGTGCCATGTTGGAACAATATCAAACAATCAAAATATCAACAACTGAAAATCAGTTTCACTAAACATACCATTGAGCCAAGCTCTGAATGCAGCCTGGAGCAGAAAAGATTGGCTCACACGTGCCTGCTGAATGAGACTCCAACTTCAGACCTTAAGTCATTAAGCTAAATAAAATTCAGATCAGCATAAGGATTGAAAAGGGGAATATTTATCAAGAAATATAAATCACTACTAGAAGGCATTACCAGAAAGTATTAGATTTTCTACAGTGAATTGATTACTATGGTCCTCTATGCATACTAAAATATTTATCTTAAATCTATTGTAGTATGTAATTTTTAAAATATGTAGCACGTAAGTCAGCACCAAACACAGTATCAGTGCCTCTGAAAGCACCTCTAAGAAATACAGCATAATTCTGATTCTTCTTTCATAGCCTTGAACATTTTGCAGGTAGCATTCACTCAAGCACTGAATAAATTTGTGGTATTCAAGTGATAATTTTTCAAAACTAAGATTAGTTTGGATGTGACAATGAAAAAATAAATGCTCAACCCTTCTAAAGATAAAACAGTAATTCTAGCCTTTCTCACTGCCTATTCATCAGCATATGATCCTGTCCTCTGATCCCTAAGGTGAAGAGGCATCATTTTTATAACCTAGATTTGATTATTACTGTAAAATATTTTAGTGCATTGCTTTAAAATATAAAAGCAATAAGTAATGGGCTAGGTTTCTGCAAATATCTGATTTTTAGGAGGGAGATAATGGATGTATAGATTAGCTATACAAATAAGAAGGGGATTTAATATTATGTGTATGCTAAGGTTCTCTGTGTCTGGTAAAGTACTTGCACCAGTCAGTCTGTGTGCAAGGCCGGAAGAACAACTCCAGTTACTTTAATTGTATACTCACACAAACCATTCCTTAAATGTAAGCCATCAAAACAGGCTGGGACATTTTATAATCATCATGTACACATGGAGCATTTTTGAAAATGACTTTATCTTTCAAAACCTTTCTTATAATTCTTTTTAATATGACTGCTGTAAGCAAGAAAAAAAGAAGGAAGGAAGGATGCAAGGAAGGAAAAAGAAAGAGAAACAGAAAGAAGATAGATCTGCTATATTCAGGACATTAGAATAAATACATATTATTCAAGAGTTAGTCCTCTCACAAAGGAAACTCAGTAAAATATAGTGCAATTTCTATATTAACTTCAATTGCCCTCTCTTAGGGCTCCAATGCTGAGAGATTTTTAAAAATAGGTAGCTTGGATGTTAGCTAGGGTTTCCTTGGCTCAGTCAGATTAAGCAAAGAACACTTGTGAGGCTTTTTTAGCACACACAATTTAGCAGGGTAACAGTTGGGCTTCTCCATTTCATGGGTTGGTTGCTTACTGGTAATATCATTCCTGAGAGAATTCAGAACTTTTAATTATGCTGTGAATAGTTTACAGTACTGAGCTCTGGAATGAAAATTAAATTAAGGACATTTTATTTGTGCACTGGTTAATTAAATAGCAGACAACAGCAAGCTAGATTTACAGAAAACCTCAGCAGATTTGCATTGTTAACCATGTGTAAAAATATTTTTTTTCTGTTTTATTTCCCATTAGTAGCCTACTGTAATGAAATGAACCTGATTCAAAAATGGGTTTTGAAGTTTTACCTAGGCATATACTATGGTGCAAGGACATTGAAGCACTTGGGAGGAATTCACAATCCACAATAAATATGCTCTATCTTTTAGTTTATATTAAATGGATAAATCATGACTCTTGAAATTGCAGCCGTTGCTAACTTACAATTTATCTAAACAATATAAAAGAAATTTTTAGATGAAGTAATACATTTTTTTCATAGATGATGAATAATATACTATCTAGTATTAGAAAATAAGGATAAATTTCTTGGGAGCTTGATTACTAACCTGATACAGCTCTGGAAATCCTCAGCTATGGCTAAAAAATTGTAATTATAAAACCCTGAGGAATACATGTGCCATGGTAAATGATAATGATCCAGGCCATTTCCTTAAGAATCTTTTTCCAAATAAAATCTTTACCAATTGATGAACCTACATGATATCCCTTAACAACTTCTTATTGTAAGTGCAAAGATCCAGATATGAAAACAAGTGTAACTGATTATGGAGGTTGCCAGCCCACCCATTGGTAGTGATACTGCCCATTACCAGAGTAGTTCTGATTCTTTTAATCCCTCAGATGTTGCAATAATGCATTCCTCCTTAAGTTTGAATTGAATGTGAATTCTTTCTGTTCTGAAATGTAATAAAAAATTCCTCCAGAGGAACACCTAACCCAGTCTTGATGTTGAGATGAGGAAAGCAGATCTATCTGGAGTAGATGCCACCTTGGGACCTTGGGACCTCTTGCCCTTGCTGGGTAGGAGATAAGGAGATGGGGAGAAAAAGAGAGTAACTGGGAGTGGCAGAAGGGGGAAGCAGTTTGATCAAGGGGATACATAGATAAAAAATGAGACTTTATACATAATAAAAATAAAAAAAGAAAGAAAAGAAAAAAAGATTCCTTATGACAAATAAGTAGTTAAATCCACTAATTTCTGGGTTTTCTCCTGAACAGTTTTCTTTTAAGGGACATTTTTTTTTTAAGCTTACTGATTCATTAGTGTCCCTGGTGCTAGAACTAGCTAGGAAATCCAATTAGCAGAATAATAAAGAACAAGTGATATTTCCCTGGTAGTTCTTCAGAACACGTTATTTAAATAGGATCCAATTGTTTGGAAACAAATCAGGATGGCCGGCCCATGGTGGTCAATTTCCCTTTTTACAGGCAAGTGGTAGGAAGATAATGGAGAGGCTCAAAATTCCATGTTTCTCATCAAAAATCAGAGAAGTGTAATTATAATAGGACAATAACAGCACATATAATTTAAAAAACAATGGAGAGAGGTAAATAGCTGGGCATGATGGCTCACACTTTTAGTACCTGGGAGTACTGAGTGAGGTAGGAGATGCCTCCAAATTCAAGCCAGCCTGGGCTCAGTAGTTCCAGGATAGTCTGCACTAGAGGGAGACCCTATCTCAGGAAATGGGGAGGCAGCATGAATAAATCAAAGAAATAAAGTAATATGGAATGGCTAACAGCCAACCGCATTTATGCCAATAAATTGAAATAAAGTCCTGGGTTAGATGATAAAAGACTTCCATCTAAAATGCTTAAATCAAAAAAATTTAGAAGGTTCAATATTAATATTATTACTCAAATAAAACTTAAGAAAAAAGTTTTGATTATTTTTATGAATGGTGCGGTCCATAATGAATATAGAAGAGCACAGGAAACAGTGTGTGAAAACTGTTAGAATTTAAGGAAAAGATAGACACATAACTATAAAAATCTTATCATATCGTGGTCATCAACAACTCACGGAGTCCAAAATAAGTCAAATTTAAATAAGCTTTATGAGGTTAATGTTTTAAATTTAACATTTTATTGATTCTTTGTAGATTTTGTTGAAAGTATCTCAATCCTCATTACTTCATATCTGCCCTCAGCCCTTGCTAAAACAAAATAAAATTAAAAGAAAAGAAAAAGACTTAAAACTTGAAAAGTATATATTTCATGAAAACTAAACATTTACAATTTAGTACTTTGCCATTTTGTGTTCTGTGTATTTGAGTTTGGCCTGCAATGCCTGCACACCAAATGCATGCGGAGTCTAGAAGTGAACATCAGATGCCCTGGGACTTCAAGTACAAAGAGTTGTGAGCTGCCATGTGAATGCCAAGAAGCAAGACTGGCTCCTTTGATAGAGCAGCTGAACCATCTCTCTAGTTCCACACTTAATATATTTTGACTAAAAGTCTTCTATTAACATTTTATAAATATTGGTAGCTCTGGAATTCTTATTTAAGGTCCATGTTTGATTCTCATAATTTGTAAAGGACTAAGCCATTTGAGAGGTCAGTCCGAAATGTGTCATCTAATTGTTGTCAGCTGTAATGTATGCTGGCACATGCCTGTTATGATTATGGCTTAGCAGGCGACTAGGAAATAATGTGCTTGTGCATATCCATTGTTCTAACTGTCTTGTAGTAACAACTGGCTAGCAGTAATGCCTAAACAAATATTCATTATAGAATAATTTTAGTAAGAGTCTTGATATGTGACTCCATAATCATTGAATTTTACACACCAACTACAAATACTAAGCAACTCTCCTACCTCAGTTTTATAAGTCGTAAATAGAAGCGATCTTGCATTCTCTAAAGAAATATATTTACATAAAAACTCATAGGTCTGTGGCACTTACAGCTAAGTGGATGGTTCTGAATGATGCTGAAGACAAATATTTTAAAAAGAACTAATTAAGTAACTATATTTAAAAGCAAATAATTTATTGAAGAGTCCTTCAGAGGTGGCATCATTCCTAAAACTAAGCACATAACAGAACATAGATGTCGCTGGGTGCTCAATACTCAAACCTCAAGGTGATTCTAAATAATTAGTACCAAGTGGGTATGTGTTTGACTTTTTCCATTGAAATAAGTTAGAAAATGTTACTAAACCAGTTCCAATCTACCAAATACAAAAAAAAAAAAAAAAAAAAAAAAAAAAAAAAAAAAAAAAAAAAAAAAAAAAAAAAAAAAAAAAAAAAAAAGATGCCAAACTATCATTCCAGTGAAAATAAACTTGATCTTGGTCTCAGAAATGTGTCATATTTTGATTGTGTTCTAACAAATAAAGATTGCTTGGATTTAGAGGGTGTAGCTAACACTAGTTGCCCTAAAATAACCATAGAAGTTTGGAGAACTGTAGACAGAGAGGATACAGGAAGCAGTAAAATGGGGTTCAGAAGGATCTCTGCCCTTCTGGATGAGGAACAGAAGAACCTGGAACTGAGTGGTGGCTGCTCCCTGCTTCCCTGATCTATCAGGTTCCTACCCTGATATTTGACTCTTGATTTTTTTTATTGGTGAAGATTAATTCACTTTATACTTTACAGAATACATATATATTCGCATATATACATAGAGAGAGAGGGAGAGAAAGAGATTTCCAAGTATATCCTCCTTAATCTATATATTAATCTATATAATGTTAATTGTATGTTCATTTTGCAGGGCTGACCATTTATTGCCTTTTGGATAACAAATTGGTGTGCTCCTCTTTGGGGGGAGTTTCTCCTACTCTTAGCATTTCTTCTCACTTGCCTGAGATTTTTTTGTAGGATTGAGCTCACCTGGTCCCCTGTCCACTTTGGCTTGTCTGTTATTTTTTTTCCTTGTTCAGCTCATGTTTGCAAAGTCATGCTGGTGAAACTTCCTGAGTGTAGCTTCTGAAAGTCCTAGAATATAAAGACTCACAAAAAACTTTGTGACCTTCTGTCTCTTAAAATCTTTCTGTTCCTTTTGAAACACCCATCAATGAAAACTGAAATTTAAGGTTACACTAATGCTAAACCAATTTCTCTGTTTGAAAACAATACTGACCGAATTTTTCTAACCTGACATTGTAGTCTTTTTTGCCTCATCTTCAGTAAATAGACAATTTAGAATTTCAATGCAGAATACTTAACATCAGATAAGTATATGTGGGCACATGGAAAAGTTAGGGGCTAGATATAGTAGTGTATGCCTGTGATTTTAAGTCTCAGGAGGTTAGCACAGCAAGATCATAAGTTCAAGGCAAGACCGAGCTTCCCCAGTGACAAGACCACTTCAGTAAGAAAAAGATGAAAAGTAAATGTGAATACAAAATACTTTAAATTATAAAGAAAAAAAAGATAAACAACATGTATTTTATTCATGCCAATTCTTTCCTATGTTCATAAAACATTGATTTTAGAGTATTATGACCTCAAGTTAGAATATACTTATCGTAGAGAACATGTCCTAGTTTGGGTTTCTAATGTGATAAAACATCATGACTGAGAGTAACAAGAGAAATAAAGGATTTATTTTATCTTTGAACTCTACGGTCAACCCATCACTGAGGAAAGTCATGGGTGGAAGGTAAGACAAGAACCCAGAGGTAGAAACTGAAGCAGGAGCATGGAGGTTGCTGCTTATTGGTTTATTAAACTTGCCCTGAACATTCTGCTTTCTTAAACATCTCAAGACCACCTGTCTACTGGTGGCCAAAGAAAGGATTTCAACCAAGCCTAATCTGGTGAAACAATATATCTACTGAGATTTTTTATGGAAGCATGTGTGAAAAGTTACAATACAGGAACACAGTTGACAATTCATGAAAACTGCATCCCTGGAGCTCTCTGCTCAAGTTGCTGTTAGTTCTATTGATGAGAGACTCCTCCCCTTAGTAAGTGTTTGTACTTTTATAATCTTGTGGAGGGGCCTTGTGAATATTGCAATTTCAGGTGTTTCCTAAGCCTTGTAAGTTTCATGAGATTTATCCATCTTCCATGTTTTTCCTTCTCCCTATAGAGAAGAAGTGTTTCAATCGTCACACAGCACATGGGTTTCCAAGTGCCTTTTATAAACATGCCTTTGTTGTGAGTATTTGGAACTAGAACTTGCTTTCAAAGGCCATATCACTTTTCTTTGAAAGCTTACTAATGTTAAAGTTCTTTGCTTTTAACCAGACAACAGTATAACCAAGCCTTTACTTCCATGGACCTTTACAAGGCATCAGCAATGAAACTAGAGCAACCATTTAAAAATTAAGTTAATGAGATACTAAAGAAAGGCAGAAGGTTTCATCAATCAGAAACAGTCATGGAAATCTCCAGACTCCCACACTAATGACCTTTAATGTTTATGTAAGTTAATTATTTTAATAGAATTATAATTATAAAAGTATTTATTTACACTAAGCTGACCACTAAAATGATCAAAATGAATGGACAATAACTTATCATATATTAGCACTAGAAGATAAAAGTATCAATCATAGAAGCTGTCACCAGGACATAGAAATGCAAATGACTATTATGTAATAGGAATGCAATATACACATATATAAATAACATGGTAAACCCCATAAGTATATAATTTACTATGTATTAATAGGAATTTTTAATTCTTCATAGCATAAATGAAAGTGCTAAATTATATGGAAGTAGACATATCTATAAAACTGTATTACAGAAGCTTTGTATATGGTAACAATGTATCAGATGGTCATCCAAGTTAATTCTGAAAAACATATCTGTTTCTTATTATGAGTGATCATCTCAATTTTAGTCATGGAGAAGTTCAGACATAAGCAACTTACATAGTTAGTGATTGGGAAAATTTGATTTGGAGTCAAGCCAGATCCACCCTCTACATGGACATACAGTTGTCCTTGATAAATCTGGTTCCTTGACTCAACACAAATCCCTACATGTGGCACTTCTGATGAGTTTTGGAAGGTGTTTTTGAAAGCTTACTAATGTTAAAGTTCTTTGCTTTTAAACTTTTATTAATCATTAAGCATTATTCAATTATTTAAAATTCCAAGTCCTAAAGTATGCATTGTGGGTTTCCAACAGGAATAATCCACAGAATATTAAATGTAACGGCACTTTAGGAAACAAACACCTATTCTGAACAGAGAATTTTATAAATCAGCAGAAAGCTTTTTATAATCATACTTCTGTACTTGAGAGTCTCTGATTATAATGTTATTATTCCTAACAAAAGTCCAGAAGGCTCTTTAGATTAATATGGCAGACACAAAAGCATGGCTATTTACAATGCATTCCCTTAGATAGGATTTTTTTCCTCTATTATTTAACAAAGAAAATTAAATTCTAATATTTATGCAAGCCATGCAAACACTAGCATTGCTCATTTGTACTATGCACATACTTTTACTGAAGTTTGAGATCATAAATCCTACTGTAGTAGCAACACATACAAGATGTAGTCATGTTGTCATTTTGCTAAGAAGACATGTGGTCTTAGAGTATCAAAAAAGCATTTAAATTAAGACTTAACTTGGATGATGACATCTTTCTTTCTCTCATTTTAAATGCATTCATCTTCTTTAATGCATTATTATAGAAACTTCCTAAAATATATACTTATACACATATGAGAAAAGGTTTAATAGGACTGACCTACAATGTGGTGAGTCTGTTCCATTAAACATTGAAGGCTAGCACATCTCTTTTTGTAATTATTGGCAGTTGTTAAACCTCTAAATCATTGTTTGTCATTTGTTCTTGTTTAGCTTTAATATTTTGGTGATAGGACACTGTAGTTAAAGAAATAGTGCACCTGAGTCATAGGACATGCAGAAATCAAGGTAACTGACTTGGAAGCTTCATTTTGACTGGCTAGCTATCATAGCACTTGAAGTTGCTATACATGCTATTAGAAGAGAAATGTGACCACCAAACACACCTAGCTGTGAACCCTGTAAACTTAATAACGACAGGCTTGGAAAAATATGTCTACTGGTGCAAAAGTAGCACAAATGTCAGGGGAATAACCAACCACTTTTTCTTGTTTATTATTTGAGGCCTGTTCCACAGGATGAATTCTGTCCCTGACATAGTTATCAGTCCCAAGAACCTGTTGCTAGATGGCTCATAGGACCTAGGAAAGAACCAACTACTAATATTCTACTACTTGGACATAGTGCTAGACCAACTTCCAATGACTTATAGTAACCATAGATACACAGATAATGCATCTGTCAACCCTCATAGATCCACAACTGATCAATGTGCAGAGCATAAGAAACTACAGAGTGCTCATCAGTAAATGAAACGTATATCTACCGCTCCCTCCTCTCAAGGCTCAGGAAGCATCATTGAAGATTGTAGGAGCCAGAAGAAGTGGATGTCCACTATGTAAACAGTGTTTTGGTTTTTTTTACACAAAATGACAGTTGCATGGGACTCACAGAGGAAGTGAGAAGATTTTTACAAGTTCAAGCTAAACAAAATCCTAGCCTGGAAAGGGAAGGTTGGCATGAAGTCCTCTTACCCATAGCTGAGGAGCTGTTGACAAGTAATAGCTAAGGAAAGGAAAAGAGACAATTTTCTTTAACGGTATAGTCCTGGAAAGTCAGCTATGCTCTAGTGACTGACCCCACACCCAAGGGTATAGGGACAGCACAAAATGAACTCAATGGGTTAGTTTTTGTTTTTAAATTAAATTATATGGGTAAGGAACAGGGCTTAGACCAAGGAGAGAGAGGTTGGAAGAGAAGGTGAATATGAACAAAATACATTATATGAAATTCTCAATGATTTAATAAAAATAAATGTTTAAAATAGAAAAAAAATCCATGCATTTACTTTGAAAGTTTTCATTGCCCCTTAGATTGTTTAATAGTGTCCTGATAATGTAGTTCTTTCCTTAAAAGCCTGTAAATATTTAAATGTATCTCTATCTTCATCACAACTTTTAAATGCCACTGCACCTACCTGTAAGATGCATAATTTCAAGATCATTTGCAAAGCAAGTTTATCTGGATGTTAGAAAGGTAAATGATTATGTTTATTCTTGTTATATGTATTTATCGACTACAATTACACTCTATTTGCAGGCTATATCAGTGAACAAACAGAAATCTTTCGTGCTTTAGCAGAATTGTCTTCTGGAAGAGAGATATAAAATACAAAGAAAAAAGGATGTAATGAGAAATAGATGGATATATGTTTATTTAGCTGCTGTGTGGAAAAATCAATGAGTTAAGCAGAATTCAGCAGTGGATAATGATGCCATTTTAATGCATGTGATTACAGGGGCCCTCTCAAATGTTGCATTTGAACATATCTAAAAGAAGCCAGTACAAGGGTAAAGAATTTTACACACACACACACACACACACACACACACACACACACACATACACACACACGGGTAGTCATAATCAACTGAGTAGCATGTAGCAAATATGTAAGAGAAAAAGATAAGCAGAATAATATGAATTTTCCATCACTTTCACACAACTGTCAAACCTTCAATGTTTGTAATATTTTAAAAATTACTATTTCAATATTTCATAACATGACAATGGGTGGATTTGTGTCTCCTCTCAGTTTTGGATAAATCCAGCTCTTAAATGTCATGGTTCTCCTGAAATTATCTTTATGCTTTATACAATTTAATCCAAGGAAGAGCTGCAGGAAAGGTACGTGTGACAGAAGATACCAACAAACTTACGGATCTTGGCATACCTGCTCTTTACAAGGTATTATTGCTGAACCTTTATCACCATCACAAGGGATAGGTATATAAGAAAAAAAATAAATTTTGGCTCAGTGTCATAAATCTCAGTCCACAATGGGCTGGCTCCTCTGCTGTAGGACTAAGATAAGAATGGACATCATGGTGGGATGTATATGGTAGAATCAACCTCTTCATGTCATGGTGTATAGGAAGCAGAAAGGAAAGACAAGGAATCAGAGTTAAGACACCCAGCTTCAAGGGTATGTCCACAGTGATCTGGTTCTTCCAATAAGGTTCTATCTTCGAGTCTCCACCTCATCCTAAAATGTTATCACTGGCTTCAGAGCAAGCTATAACACATGAACCTACTGGGAATATTTCACACTCAAACAATAGTAACTTTAGTCACTCTGATGATAAGCAATATGCATATCTCCTCCCATCATTTTGAGCAATATATGCTGCATGCTAACACTTGTTTCAGAGGCTGGGTCAGTTTAGAAGTATTTACTATAGAACACAATGCAGTACAGGATGGAAAAATACAAAGTAAATATTTGTGTGGGTAGAACACTAACAAATTAGAGTAAAGAAGTGAATATTTGTGGTGAGACTGTTCTCTGTATGCAATTCTGTAAATAAACAACTGTTTTGACCTGTGTCAGGTGCCATAGAAGTGGGTGGAGGAATCAGAGTAGAGACAGGTAGAAAGAGGGCAGAGTCAGACAGAATCCATCCAGCTTCCAAAGAAGTAGCATGTAAGACCCAGGTGAGCTGAGGCCATTGAGCCACGTGGCAGATAGCTTCATGGAAATGGGTTGCATTAAGATGAAAGAGATAGCTAGCAATGTGCCTGAGATATAAGCCAAACAGTATGAAATTAATATGAGGGTCTGAGTCATTTTGGGGGGGATAAAAGCCACCAGGAGCAGGTCAGACTGCTGGTTTGGATGGATCAGCAACCATGTACAATGAATACTATTACCAAATGAGAAATTAATACATTTTTCTGATTATTTCCATTTTCAAAATAAATTAAGAAATAAACCACTCATCATTAGATTAGATTCTCTCATGATTTCTAAGGTATGTAGATAAAACTGTAAGAAACAATATAGTGGTCAAAATATCTTAAACAACATTTATTTTTATAGAAATGGATGTCAAGACCCCTAACTGAGGTTTCTTTATGTGTTGACAGAATTATTTGGCATCACTGTGACTAAATACTACAGTTTATATACCCTTGCATGAATGTGGCAAAGTTACCTCCCCAGAATGTCAAAGGGACCTATTCTTATTACCATCTCTGTGATATTTAGTATCTAGTTATTTGTATTCACTTTTTACACCAAAAGTGAAAATATGTGTTAAGATATAAAAGTGATGTCAGAAAACTTTATAAATCATATATTATTACCTAATTATGTTTTTGTGCATTCACATTCACATTTGTACTTGTCATGAATGAAAATCTGTGAAATGGACTTCACTAAGGCATTCTTAAGAGGCTCTTTCCTGGGAGACAGAAAAAAAAATCTATCCATGAAAAATTGTCTTGGAACATACTAGAGCACATGACTTTACCATTCAAAGGAGCGACAATTCAGCTTACGTGAACCTCATTCATGTAACAGCACACTCTATATTCAAATGTGGGCAGTGCACAGATCAGTCACAGGATATTTGAATAATTAATTAAACCTGGTTTCTTCATATCAATTTTCAGACCAAAGAGTAAAACTAACTTCTTAGTTCATTTATTAGTAAGGTTTGTAGTCTGCTCCCATAGGGTCACAAGAATGTGTTCAAGATATGATAGGCAAGAAATACTGTTAACTTCTATAATGAATAGACACTGACCTGATATTGTGATATTAAAAGCAGAAACTATTTTCAAATGAAAAAAATAATAAATTTCAATATGGGCAATTAACACGTAAAGGTCTTCTAAGTAGTGAAAGATATTTGACTTTGACATATGGTTATGAGCATAAATTATAGGTTTTATCCCTGAGTAATCTCCTTGAAAATTATAATGAAAACCTGGTTGAATTATACAGGAATTTCAACTGGAGAGATCCTTATCTTAGAAACAATGCCAGATAAATGGATGTAGGTGCTTTCTGAAAGAAAACCTTTATTTCTCATTCATTTTTCAGTGTTCTCAACTGAAAATCTATGCATTTTCTAATATATAGCTTTGAAATAATTCTCTCAAAGTGGTAAAGGTAATGTGAAAATTACAATGAAGGTAGCCAGAACTTTATAATGTTATCAAATGACAATAATTTAAAATGTTTAAATTCATTTTAATTATCTATTCAAGGTATTTTTATTTAAAGTTCCCGTTACTGGCATGTTTAAGCTATGAATATTTATGAATGTTACGTTATGTTATTAAATGAAAGTGGCATAATGGATGCTTTTAAGTATTTTTATTCAAAATTTTCCATCTATGGCATTAAATAAATTACTAAGTTCACAAGGAAAAGAAAAATGGGAAAAAAGTAGATTCTTCAAATAAAGTCAATAATTTTTTAAAGGAAATATTCATCAAATGAGAAATGAGGGTAGCCCTGGGAAATATAAGATGAATTAAACATCTCTGTTATATATTTCATTTCTTCACATAATTCACACAATTTTCAAAACAATTAGCAGACTGTGCCAACTTGAAGAAATAATTCTTTATGGTTTTCCCCAAAGCTGTCAAATTCATCCTTCATAATTTACAACATAGTAGAACTGAAACTTGAAAATCTATTAATTGACAAAGAATAGACAAACTAAAACAAATGAGCTATGCAAAAGAAAAATTAGGCATAGACATTGTTAAGGCTTCCATCTAGCATGAACAAACTCTTATACAGCCAGTAAAGAGGCTAAGAATGACCAAGGAGCTTAACAGTAAAATCTGTTCCTATGACAGTCCAAAACCTAATGTTAGAAACTTTCAAGTCTCTTCTTATCATTTATGGGGAAAATGGTAAAAAACAGCCTCTATTTTTGTGTAACGAGTATGCTGAAATCTCTCACTCTTGTGTATACAAAGTCTCTGGCACAGTTTTGTGTTAGTAGCCTAGCAAATACTTCTGCAACACAAGGATTGAACAACCACTCATTACCAAATAGCCTCATATTTAACCTACTGTGTCTATGAAGAAAAATTAGTGCTAAAAAAGAATATTTATGACACAGAGAAAAATGTTTACATAAATTTGAAATATCAGGAA
This sequence comes from Sigmodon hispidus, assembly GCA_004025045.1. Taxonomy (NCBI): domain Eukaryota; kingdom Metazoa; phylum Chordata; class Mammalia; order Rodentia; family Cricetidae; genus Sigmodon; species Sigmodon hispidus. Next base: position 28,515 of record PVIH01015816.1, read on the forward strand.
AATGGCTCAAATTTCACCAAAACTCAGCCATACATACCAGCAGGCCAGTACAGATAGTTCCTTAGAATTAAGAATGCTAAGCAAACCTTCTACAGTCAAACCAGAAGTTTTGTTTTATTTTGTTTTGTTTTGATTTGCTTTTGTGGTGGCTATAGTGCATTTGTGGGCATTGGCTGTGACCTACTGTGCTTTCTTCATCTGTAGCTGAGCCTAACCTGGCTTGAGGAGCTTTAGATTTTATTTTTTATGTTTCACGTATTTTAGAGGAAAAAGAAATTTTATTACTGTATGAGTTTGTTGGAGGGGTTGTTTGTTTTGTTTTTTTAGATATTCTGAATGCTTTGCTTTTTTATGTAAAGTTTGATATTGATTTTCAAAAAAACAATAAAAATAGAAACAAAAAAAAACAATTATATTGTCTTTAAAACAAACTAACTCATCATGATGTCAGTCTTTCATTCTATTGAGCTTCATGATGTTTCTTTGGAAACTTCCCTTCCACCGTAAAAGGCATTTAAATCCTGAAAAAAAAAAAAAAAGAATCAAGAATGCTTGCAATCAGGTTTGAGTTGGAACCCAGTGGATCACAGGAGATCTAACATGCATAAAATCCTTACCTTCCTCCTCACAGTCACATAGGTTCTGTTCTTAAAAACAATACTTGTTTTATTTCTATTTCATATATATTATTAGTATTTGCTTGCATGTCTGTATATTTACAAGTTGATGTCTGATAAGAATGTGTTGAATCCTTTGGAACTAGCATTGCATGTGGATGTAAGCTACCATGTGGATGCAGGAACACTTGTTATCTGCAAAAGCCAAAAGGCCTCTTAAAAGCTGAATCCCAAAACACACTCAGCACCACATAGAATTGACCACCTTTAATCCCTTCACTTAGGTGGTCAAGGCAGGAGGATCAGGTCAGGATCCTACTCAGCTTGTCCATCTTGGCCAGTCTGGAAGACATGTGACCTTGTCTAACAAAAATAAGCACTCTGAATGAATGGTATAGGAAAGTCATGATTTACAGCTGAAGTTAAGTTGCTAGGAAAGCATCAGAGTTAAGAGTAATGATAATATAGTACGAGCCCTTGTTGGAACTTTGCAAAGAGAAGTTTGGTCAAAATGCCTCCAACATCCCACATATCTCCCTCTTTATTACTGCTGACATCCTGTTAGATTCCAAGACCCTAGCTCAGGCAATCACTCCGGTTTGCTTCCTCCTTCAGTCTCCCTGTCCAGTCTTTCTTTGCTACAAATTTTATTTATGTTACACCAGAATGACCTTTCAAAACCATCAATCCCAGTAATAAGCTCCACAAGGAAAAGGCCCCTGAAAGTGATGAATTCATTAAGGTCCTAGGCTTCTCACCCACACAGCCCAGGGTCTGGCACACAAAACACAAAGCAGGACTTGGGTGAACATTGTTGAATGACTAAATGAACACTTAAAAAGCTTACCTCTGATACTCCCTTCACACACATCACATAAATTTCAGTGTTCTCAGTGTGGACTCTAGGTCACTGCAATCAGATGCCTGATGTTTTTTTTTCATCTCTCATGCCATGTCCTAAGTTACCCCCTCATAAGATACTCTAGTATATGACAGTGTTGTGCCTTTATCAGATCCTCCAGCAAACAATCAAAACTGTAGTCTTTATTCAGTTTTAGCACTTTCACTTGCTCATTTCAGGCTGGGATATTCCTCGTTCCTCGGCTGCTTCTTCTTCTTCTTCTTCTTCTTCTTCTTCTTCTTCTTCTTCTTCTTCTTCTTCTTCTTTTTTCTCTCTCTTTAGTCTATTCTTCATGAGGATAACAGCTATTCAACTTCCTGGCTCATTTCTCCATCAATCTCAAATCTCCATCTCACTCATATTCTCTGTCCAATATCCTCCAGATTAGATAAAAGAAAACAAAAAGCCTCCATGGTTTTTTTAGGGCTCAATACCAGAAGTGTGATATAGTCTCAGTAGGTGATATTGACAATGAGAGATGGAAAAAAATAATGATGCCAATATTAATCATTTTAACATCTTATTACACTTTTATTTAATTATTTATGTTTAAATTGGTTTTGTAAATTAACATTAACTCTCTTTCATTTGCTTTGCAAATTTGATTCTTTGACAACTTCGTCCTCATAACATCATTTCTCATATAAAATTGTTGTTCACTATCACACACTGTAAATATTAGGTACTATATAAATTTATAATCACCATGGATCCATTTAATTTATATACACATCTCTGCCTAAAATGGGGCAAAATAAAAAAAATTAAACCTGCAGTTATACTAGAATTTTAGGTTTAACAATTAGTTTCTCCTAACCAAAAACTATTTAATATCTCTGAAGCTCACCTTATTTCAAACATAAAATAGACAGAAATACCTTGTGTATTTGGAAAGAATGTATAGAGAAAAAATTCTAGAGATGTTAAAACTGACTTTTATTACTCCATGGTCTTTGGTGTGTTGAGACCCACGTGTGTAAAATAATTTTTATTTTTATAGAAATAATTCCTGGAAAATAAGAATCAAGGATAACTAAAGAATACTATAGTAGGTATCTCCATGTGTCTTTTGTTTTACTATTTAAGTGATCATTAACATTTGGCCAGGACTAGTTAAAGAGAGGGTCCCTGCCTCCATTACAAATTAATTTGTATCACAAAATGGTCAGTAAAACATGCAGTAAGTATTCACGGTCTGATAATCAATTCATCTTTTTTAAAAAGGTCGGATATGTGTAAATGATTCCATTCAAACATTCAAGAAAAAATGAGAAGAGATTGTGAAAAATTTTTAGATAGATTGGGTTCCCAAAGATTTAATCTTCAGCTTTTTAATTCAAGGGAAATTACTCTTAAATACTTTGAGTGAGTGTGTTACATTAAACTGCTTCATACAAATTTTAGTATACAATTTAGGTTTATTGGTATTGTCTCTAAAATGCTTATGTATGAAGCACAATTTGATGCACTAAGAATACGACAATGAAGAGGAAGTGGAAATTTGGAAAGTCTCATAACAGCTTGAAAGAACAGATATCCAATTATTCCATGTGTGGATATCATGTTTGGGCTGGACTGGGCCCCTAGCTTAAGTGAAGCCAAGGTTACTTATATTGTAGTGGATTTCAACTTTAACCTGGAAACTGGTAAAGAATAAGCCTATATCCTTCAGATAGTGGACAGATTATTCTTCACTAAAGTAGTGAATACAGTCTTTGATTTCTGATTGGCTGTCAACTAAAGACCTTGCCACTTTCTGAGTCTGTTCCTTCTTACATATATCTCACTCTAACACCAATGCAACAGTGACAACCAGATTCATCTGGTGCTCTGTGTGCTTCTAGACTTCTCTTCTACTTTCTGCCAGTTTTGAAAGACTATCTTTGGGAGAATGTTCTTGTATACTGTAAATATTTGTCATTGGTGTTGGTTTAATAAAACACTAGTTAGCCAGAAGGCAGACAGGAACTATAGATGGGGCAACCAGACTCAGAGAATTCTGGGAAGAGGAAAGACAGAGAAGCAGATGACAGCCAGATACACAGGAAGAAAGATGAGAATGCTTCATCAAAACAAAGGTACCAAGCCATGCGGCTAAACATAGATAAGAATCATGCATTAAATTAACTGTTAGAGATAGTTAGCAATACACCTGAACTACTGGTCCAGCAGTTACTATGATATTAAACCTTAGAGTCAGTTATTTGACTCAGAAGGGGTTGCTGACTTTTAAGAGTCTTCCATGTGAAGTGCCTGATGACACTAATCTATTCTATTTAGTCCCACCTGTAAAATAATCTCTATTATTTTAAGATTATTCGACCTAGAAATTTTCTTACTATTGAAAAATAACTTTATAGTAGTGTCCAGGTTGCCATATATATGATTACCCAGCTGGTATAACAGATTATTTTAATAAATGCCCATATGATAGACTGACAGAATTATCAGAATCCTTCCATAATTAAAAACAGAAAGTGGAACAATAAAGCTGCATCTGATATGCAAGTTAAAAAGAAGACAAAATCTTGGAAGGGCCATAGAGAGTGGTTATTTCATTCTTAACTCGTTTCAGGGACTGGAGATAGAATATAGACACTGAGTAAATTTAACCAACTGTACCTTTTCACAATTGCTTTAAAGCATGTATGTTAATAATGCATGCTTTTATATTGAGACTTTAAAAAGAAACTCTACTTAGGATACAGATATGGTTATGGAAAGCTATAATCTCAGCATTCAGCAAAGTGAGGCAAGAGGATGTCAAGTTTGAAGAGAGCATAAACTTCTGTCTAAGATTTTGTATGAGACAAAATAAATAATCAAGCATGACAATAAGCAAGGAAACATTTTAGGACTCCCAGAACAGGCAATTTGTAACAACTAAAAAGTAGTATGCCAAACAAATTATCTTCAAGTTCCCTGTCATGATTTAAAATAAAGGTCAATAATTTCATGTTAATAAAGAAGGAAAATATCTATTTAGAAATAGAAACATTGTTCTTATATTAGCCTCTTAGTTTACAAAATAAAGAATATGAAAAGGCCATTTATGATTTATTGCAGCATTCAAACTTTATTTATTTATTTGCCTTGGTGTTTGCCTGGAACTGGAACTACAGACAGTTGTTAGCTGCCATGTGGGTGCTGGGAATTGAACCCGGGTCCTCTGGAAGAGCAGACGGTGCTTTTAACCGCTGAGCCATCTCTCCAGCCCCTTATTGTAGCATTCAAATTGATGTAAGTAAAATTCCTGACTATTTTGAAAATTCTTATGTTCCCAATGCTTTGCATTTTTCTTTGCTGGACCAAGCTAATAGGTACTACATGACAGTGTCCATGATGGTCTTAGGATGGTGAGATTAAGCTGAACATCTATTACATTACATTCATCTTTTTGGTAATATTGACATGAACACAAATTTTGTCATGTATACACATCAAAAATGTCTTTGCTCTCCTCCTGCTTACTCCTCCAAAGTCACACTTTCTATGACTTTTGGAACATTTATGCTGAATCTGTAGTCCCATCGGTATACAAAAAATTTTCTTGTTTTTCATGAAAAAAGGGCATCTCAACCATTTTGGTCATGTGTAGCCAGAAGTTTCTGGCCTCTCCAGACTCACAGTCTGAAAGAATCATTTCCACCTGTGACCCCACAACAACTTATAAAATAATTACTCAGACGCTTATATTAATTACAAGCTGTTTGGCATATTACTCAGGCTCATTACTAGCTAGCTCCTACAACTTAACTCAATTAATCTGTGTATTTCCACATGGCTCTGTGGCTTTACATGTGTTCCATTACATCTTGCTCTCTGACTAGCCACCTTTAGGGTCTCCTTGGTTCTGCCCTTATGGCTCCTTTATCTATGCTTGCATTTCCTATAGCCTGCATCTAAGTTGCCTTGCCACAGGCCAAAAGTTTCTTTATTAAGCAATGGTATGTCACAGCATACCAAAAGACATCCCACATCAGTCACATAGTCAGATCTGCACACATTTCCCCCTGTGAGAACTTTTCCAAGGCTTTTATTTTTCTAAACCACATCTTCTCTGTATGTTCATTTTCTATTAAGCTAAAATATTTTAAAAAAACAATATTTGACTTTTTTACTCAAAAAAAGGTTAAGATATTCAAGAACTGTGCACTACGTTGGTTTTATAGCAACTGGTCAAACATGTTCTGTGGAATGCCAGTGACCATAGACAATATGCAAATAATGACTAAAGCTTTGTGTAATTGTTCACACTAACAGGTGAGGGCCTGCACCTGGCCTTCTGGTTGCCCTTTGCTGATCCTCAGGTTATAAAATGAAGTTAAAAAGGCAAGAGTCATATAGAGGTCAGATAAATTGGTTTTTAGTTGCATCTAAAGCTGACAGTTTTAAAATGTCATGTCTTACCAGTGTCCTTTGAACAAACTTTATATCAGCTCATCTTTTCAAAATCTTACAAAGAATGTTTTCAGTAGTGGCATTGTGTTCCTGAGATACGTTCAAAACATCACATCATCCAGATCTGGGGATTTGTTTGGACCTAAAGTTGATAATAACTTTGGCCAAGTTGTAAGATATGTTTTCATAAGGAAAATTTTCTTTGGTGACTACAGATCTCCTGGAGTCTTTCAAATTCTGATTACTTCCATACTGAAAATGTATCTTATCTTATTCATGCTATGATCTTGACTCACATAAAGACTCCTTGCTGGTTTAATTTCTTCTAGAAAAATGTAATTATGGTTACCATCAGAAATTTTCTTTACTTAAGCTAAGTTAATTTGAATGATCTCATGACCATTTAGCAAATCAGATAAGATTTCTGACAATCTACCTGAGCTCAGGTTCAAATTAGAATAAACTGATGCTTTAAATACATCAGCTCTTATGAGGATCTCTGCACCTCCAATTAGTTCTTAATTGGGAAAAAATAAAATTTATAGAGTTCAGTTAATGGTTTTTGGCCTTATTATAAGTGAGAAGGAAAGTATAACCCTCAGAAATAAATTTAAAGCATACTTTTAAAGGATATTTAAAACTTGATTTGTGAGCACAGGGGTTTATGACTTTCTTACAAAGATGACATTTGTATATTTATTTTTAGTTATTTCATAAAATACTATGTTTCATTTTGACATTTTTAAACATGTATGTCATTGTACAGTGTTCCTTTTCTTCGGCTGAGTGCATTCCTGATAATGCAGTCCTTTCTTCTGCTTTCAGATTACATACATTCTACTATTTCTTCCTGCTCCCTTCTGCTCTTCTCCTAGGTCCTCTTAGTTCCCCTCTCACCTTTCATGTTTCCCTTTCAATTCCATGCCCTATGGAAATACACACATCTGTATCAATCAAACACAATGTAAGTCTGGGTTTTATATCTGCAAGAACAAGATACATGAATTCTTGCTCTGATTCACTTTCAACAACAATAATTCATAAAAAGATTAAGAGAAAAATAATTTTAAATACAATGTTTTAAAAAAATAGCTGTATCAGCTTCTTTTAGATATTTATGACATTTTTACTACAGTATGCCATGGTGAGTTTCTTCTCTAGTCATGTCCATGTGAGGACTGCAAGTGTCTCTGGATTTGATATCCATCTATCTTATTGTTTATGTTGGAGAATGTTTGGCTATTATATATTAAATATATTTTTATGCCTTTAAATTTTATGTCAGTTCCTTCTTTCCTGCATATCATTAGGGAATTTTACTGTTCATATTTCAAATTTTGGATGTCATATTCATGCTAATTATTTTTGTTATTGATATTTAAGTGTATGATATCTTCAAATTTTCTTGCATTCTTGATTTTTCTTCTTATTGGTCAACTCTATTGGAAATTCTTTTTTATTTTTTTCATTATGAATAAAGTCATATTTTTTATTTATATATATCCTTGTTCAAACTCTCTTCCCCTTCCTGCCCCTTCGAGTCACTCTCTCTTTCCTAACACTATGTTTTTATTTGGCTCATTGAGTAGAGTAGTTGATTTACAAACATTTCTATTTTTAATTTTCAATTTTTCTGAAAGTTTCAACTATGTAGCAAACTTCCTCATCTATTTTTTCTGACTTTTTCCCAAGCTCTGTAATAAATTTATCTGCATTTTTACATTCATTTCTGACGTCACAGATCATTTATACAAGTAGATTTTTAGTATCCCTCTGTCATTTTATCTCTCATTATCTTTTGATTTATCAGCTTTCAGCTTTTAATTTAATTTAGTATGAATGTATAGAATGTGTGCTGACCTGCACTTTCATGTTTTTTGAATTTCTGTGTTGTAGTTAAAACATTGGCTGTTTGGGATGTTATGCCTGGTTTTCCTCAAGGATTTTTTTTTTTTTTCTGAGAAACATACTTACTATGGCTCAATCACTAGATCATTTTAGATATGCAAAAATTAGGTGTGAAAACCGCAGTAACATCAAACTACACAAGATACAGAAAAGTACCTTGAGACCTTGAAAGATGATGTGACTTATGTCTGTAATTGCAAAATTCCTAGGACAACATAGGAGGCAGAGACAGGAGAATGAGCTGGAAGCTAATGTGTAAAGGGTTGTGACAGAAACTACAAAAAAGATTCAGGCTCAAAAACAAGATGGAAGAGGAGGACCAACTTCCAAAAATTTTCCCTCAGACCACCACACACATGCCGCGATGCACATATCCACACATGCAAAACACAGGAAATAAATAAATCATTAAAATTCTATCTTGGCAATGATGCAGTAATACTATTATTGGGCATATACCCTAAAGATGCACATTCTTATGCCAAGGGCATTAGTTCAACTATGTTCATCATTATTTGTAATAGCCAGAACCTGGAAACAACCTAGATGATCCTAAAGACTAAATTAAAAAATTATGGTATACCTATGCAATGAAGTATTATTCAGCAAAAAAAAAATGACATTTTAAAATTTGCAGACAAATGAATGGATTTGGAGAGTATCATCCTGAGTAAGGTAACACAGGCCCAGAAAGATAAACATGTGATGTACTCACTCATAAGTGGATTCTAGACAAAAAGCTAAGAATATCCAGGCTGCAAACTACAACCGCTGAACAGTTTGAGAACAGAAGGACTTAACAGAGACATCCAGGAATTCTACTGAGAAGAGGAAAATATAGAATATCTCTTGAGTAAATTGGAAACATAACGAGTAGTGAACCAGGAAAGGTGGGAACAAATCATAAAAGAAGATGGTTGAGTGAGAGAAGCAACAAAGAGGGATAAGAAAGAAATGGATATCTTAATACAGGGAGCCACTGTGGGGCTGGAAAAAAACTGGGTGCTAAGGAAACCTCCGTGAATCCACAAAATATCCCTGGCTAGGACTCCAAGCAATAGTAGACAGCATGCCTAAATAGAACTCCCCATATAATCAAATGAATGAGCACCCTAAGTGTCATTATGGATCCTTCATCCAGCATTAGATATAGGCAGAAGCAGAGATCTATAGCTAAGCACCAGGTAGAGCTCCCAGTTCTTCTGAACAGAGAAAGGAAAAAGTATATGAACAAAGGGATCAGGATCATGAGGCAGGCACCGACAGAGACAGATAACTGGAGCTATTGGGGGCTCACTGAACCAGAAACAACCACTGAGGAATCTATAGGGAAAGGAACTAAACCCTCCAAAGGTAGATGACTGTCAAACGGTGTTTGTAGTTTGAGAAGACTCTTGTACGTGAACTGCCATCTTGTAGCCCATTCCCTACAGAGGAATACCTAACCCAACCTTAATATTGGTATGAGTGAATTGGACCTACCTCAACTGATATGCCAGATGATACTGCCCATCTTGGGACTCCTTGTCCTCCTTAGGGGATGGATAGGGGATGGGGAGATGCTGAGAGAGGACTGGGGGGACTGGGAGGAGGAAAGGGGGGAAGCAGTGGTATACATGGGAAAAAAAGATTTTTAAATAAATAAAAAGGAAAAAAATCTATTGAAGCACATTAATGCACCACTAACAATCATTAAACAGAAAAATGTCAAAACTATAAACTAGGTGCTACAATTTTTCCATTTATTTAAGTTAAAAGTGAAAGAATTAAAAAGAGTAAAATAAAGAGAAATAGGAGAAAGAAGATGAAGTAATTGAAAGTAAAATAGGTCACAAAAGAATCTTACAGATTCTCCTTTTGTCTACACATGGACCAAAAGGAACAAAAAAGTAAAGAGAGAAAGGAAAAGAAGTTAAACCAAAATTATTAAAAATTCATTTACAGAAGTAGATGCATTTGTGCAGAGGAAGAAAAATTATCTGTTTTTCCACATATAATATTATAAAACACCAAAAATAGTGTAGAAATAAACAAAAATGTCAAAAAGTGCTATAGTAGCTTCTTTTTATTGTTTTTTTGAAAATCAATATCAAACTTTATATAAAAAACATTCAGAATAGATTTAAAAATAAATCCATACAGTAATAAAATGTTTCATGTATTTTATTACTGGAGTAGCCTCTTTGTGGGCCCTGGCGACTTGGAAAGTGAGATCAGTAGCCATGTGCCGGGTCTGAAAAAGTGGTAGGTCAGGTCCTTGTGGGCTTATCCATCCTATATTTTATTCTACTGCTAAGTGTTTTTTACAAATGTCCTCTGTCTTCTAGAACTTTCTTCATTACAGTATCATTTCCTTTTGTGTTCAAGTAAGGGAACTTGAATGGACACATTTACATTCCAATGTGAGCCAAAAGGGTTCTCCACACTCCAGCAGTCTGTTATACAGCTGTCCATGCTGTGTGACAGAGAACTTTCTGGGAAGATACTATGTGCACACACGTGCACAAAATCTATTCACCCCAGAAAGGCAGAAAAGGAACCCACAACAGACCAAAGTAATAACCTTGTCTGACTCAAATGTGGTGAATGAGTTTTACCTTGCTTGCTAACAGGAGTTGGGGGATGGTTAACTTACAGAAGCAAAAGTGACAAATAAGAAAATAAATAAACGGCAGCCACATCACTGAAAATACTTGCCCTGTGGTAGATGGAGACTTCAGAAAGCAATACCCCTAGAAATCTGAGCGCAACCTCCCAGGATCTCTACCCATTCGAGAACTCTTCTCTTGGAGCTTTTCTAGTAATAATCTCCCCTCCTAGTTGTCACTGTTTCTATAAAACAGGGGAGAGACCTCTGAGAATCCCTTCTAAGTTTATGCTCTCCCAGATCCGTGTGTGACTTCTTGTTTGTCTCCCGGGTCTCACGAGCTTCCTCATCCATGTTGGAGGGAGCGTTTCAGTCTGACAGCAGCATCCACCATTAGGTGCAATGCTAAAATTGCCAGTGTCTCCCAAGTATGTTAAGAAATGAAGAGCAACCAGAGCACATAAATCTCTATAGGTGCTTGTTTGTCCTTGTTCTTTCCAAATTTTCTAAGCAGTGAAGTCTCTCTTGATGCAGGGTAACTGTGGGTGTCAAGTACTCTGCTGGATCTTGGTGGTTCTCAGAGGCCACAGCACAGAAAGGCAGGGAGGTGGTATGACATGTTTGGCAACATGTTGACCTCAGATGACTGTCAAATTCCAAAGTTACTCTCAGTTGTTGAGAACACCTCTGGATATTAAAGCAAAGCCCCATTGGCGACTTTAATTTTTAGCCCTTAAGCTTCCAGCCTTCTGGTCCTGATTCCTTCTACTTAAGGATGTCGCTGACCCTGAAGCTATGGAAGGTTAAGATTCGTTTCCCTGAATTAGATTGCATCCTGAATTACCTGCTCTGAACCCCACTCTAGGCTCTCTAAGGTAGCTCTATTTTAGTCAGTATAGCTTCTCTCAAGAAAAATGCCTACTAGGACATTTACTAACGTTCTAATCACACTTCTGTTCCTTAGAATAAACGTTTTATTTTTTAATATAGCTGTCCTTGTAAGGGAGATGAGAGAATTTGGTTGGGGGAAAGTGCAGACTATGTATTGCTACATTTTCCTGAGGAGCCATTGTTACTAAAATAAGCATCATATGGTAGGGATCTAGTATTAGTCTAAATAGAATCATGTGCACAGACAATCCTCATAAAGATTGTTTAGAATTCTGAGTGCTTTTGCCTCACTGAGTCAGAAGCCATAGAAAGTGAAAACAAATGTTTTTTTTTTTTTCCTTATAAATCATCAAACCTAGTGACTTCTGTGCACAAATCCTGACTGAAGCAAGACATCCATCACCTCCTTCCTGAGACATATTGACAGAATGAGATTCGCTTCCTTTGTTGCCTATCTGCTAAAGCAATCATCATCTCATCCAAACTTGAAACTGAATTTAGGGCACATAAGGACTGTTGGATTATGGGACAACAGAACTTCTGAGCTTACGTTTTCTATGTGTTTTTCCAGAGGACTGATCTCTAAAATATATAGAGAACTCAAGAAACTAAAGCCCCAAACCCTGAATAACCCAATCAAAAACTGGGCTCAGAACTAAACAGGGATTTCTCAATAGAAGAATTACAAAAGGCTGAAAGGCACTTGAAAAACTGCTCAACATCTTTAGCTATCAGAGAAATGCAAATCAAAACAACTTTGAGATATCACCTGACACCTGTCAGGATGGCTAAGATAAAAGACACAGATAACAGCCTATGCTGGAGAGGTTGCGGAGCAAGGGAAACATGCTTCCACTGTTGGTGGGAGTGTAAGCTTGTTCAGCCACTCTGGAATGCTGTATGGCAGTTTCTCAGAAAACTGGGACTCAATCTCCCCAAAGATCCAGCAATGCTACTACTGGGAATATACCCTAAAGATACATATTCTCACTCCAAAGGCATTAGCTCAACTATGTTCATAGCAGCATTATTTGTAATAGCAAGAGCCTGGAAACAACCTAGATACTCCTCAACTGAAGAATGGATTAACAAGCTGTCGTACATCTACACAATGGAGTACTACTCAGCTGTAAGAAAGAAAAGATATCCTAAAATTTACAGGCAAATGGATGGATTTGGAGAATATCCTCCTGAGCAAGGTCTCAGAAACCCAGAAAGATAAGCAGGGGATGTACTCACTCATTAGTGGACTCTAAACAAAAAGCAAAGCATTCCCAAGCTGCAAACTACAACCACTGAACAGCTTGGGATCTGAAGCACCTTGGACTGGGACCTTGGAGCCCATTTCCTCCAGAGGAACACCTGATCCAGTCTTGATATTGCGTTGAGGAAAGCAGGTCTGCCTGCAGTGGATGTTGAACTAATCCACTTTGGGACCTTGACACCTCCAGCCCTTGCTCGGGAGGAGATAAGGAGATAGGGAGAAGAGAGAGTGACTGGGAGGGGCAGAGGAGGAAGGGAATTTGAGCAAAGAGATTCATGGATAAAAAGTGAGATTTTATTCATAATAAAAAAGAATTACTTTGCCTATATAATTGAGGATTACATTGTCAAAAACATTTTAACTGTGCCCTTTTGACATAAATTATCTTGAAAACATTTCAATTAAAAAGAAACTTTGAAACTCCCTTTATTGCTATAACTACTGCCAAGCATATGTCTTAGTGTATTTGGGTATGATTTGAAATATTATGTACTATTGCTTTAGCAGATTTTATTATTATAAATTTTGTTTGGATATCGATGACTTATTTTTGGATCTTTGTTGTTCTCTGAGAAGTTTCCAGTTCTTGCCTTTCTCAAATTTATTTCCCAGAATAATTCCTGTCTTATATGCTCAAAATAGCTTTGCAGTGTCTAAATGACTGTTATTAACACAAAGATATGCTCCTTCACCTTATAAGAGGACAGAAAATTGGAACAAATTAGATTTGTTTGGCATGCTTTAAAGTTTAATTAACTAAAAATAAGTGTAAGAGTCCATTGGATTCCTTCATTTAAGACAAATAAAGCAAACCTGATAAATCAAAAATCACTTGTGTCTTGTTCTAACTTACTTCTCAGCAGATGGTAAAAGCTGATAGGACATTTATAGCTAAGAGCTCAGTCAAGTGTACATTATGCACATTGCTTTTATCAACATATCATATATGATTAGTATTATGATGCTCAATTTGAGAGATGCTAATGCAGGTATTGTGAGCAGAATATCTAGTAAAGAATGATTGATTGACTTGAGGTAGTGCCTTTAATGAGATGAAGGGTCAAAGGAAATAGTACTTGGACATGTGTTCTCAGAGAATATGCTCCTGACATGGAAAACAGAATCTCTAAAGTTTAGAGTTTGGAGAAAATGTGGTTCATTCAAAAATAATACTGAAACTTTGGTAATGTCTGAGGCTGGAAGTTAAGACAGAGCTCAGATCTAAATGTGAGGAGATATAAGGAACCAGGTTATTTCATAAGAAGAATAGAATAATATTGGAAAATCATAAACAAGGGTATTCATAGCACTCACTAGAGTGATAAGAAATTTTGATCTCATATGCCATACCTCACATATACATATAGTTTTAAATTTTTCTTAGTTAAGAGCTATTGTTGAATAGAAATATTAGTAAAATTTGTGTGGTGAACAAATAAATAATAGTTAGAGCTGATGGATAACTTGCTTGAGTCAAGATTTGTGCACAGAAGTCACTAGGTTTGATGATTTATAAGAAAAAATATTGCTATTTATTCTCTCTCTCTCATCTCTTTTTTGTTAAATGGATATAGATCACTTTTTATTTCAAAACTTTTCTGGTTTCATAGCAACCATAGTTTTCAGTATATTTTATAGTCAAATAATATGATGCCTGAAGCATTGTTCCTTTTATTCAAAATTATTTTGTCTGTTTGAGTTCCTTTCTTCCTCTGTATAAATATAAAATTGCCTTCCTTAATTCTGTGAAGAAAGTAATTGTTATCTTAGTGAATATTGTATTATGGGTCATCATGGGTAGTATAAAACATTGTAAAAATATGAAAATATAAATTCTTTCAGTTCATTATCATATAATAACTATTCACTTTCTCTATCTCCTTTAACGTCTTACCCAAAAGCTGCATAAATTTTCTCTAGAAAATTCTGTTGGTCCCCTTACTTAAACTCATTCATAAGTATCAGAAGGCCATATAATAGACACTTTTAATAACATATGATGAAAAAAGAAGGGCTGAATTTGTAAAAGAAGAAGGGGAAATACATGGTGAGATTCTGAGAGAGAAAAGAAAGCAGGAGATTATTAAATTATAATATCAAAATAATATTAAAAACTTATAAATGTGTGGTGGAAATGCTCTCTGTACACTGTAAATAAAGGACTGTTTTGGCCTATGCACAGCACCGTAGAAGTGGGTGGAGAATCAGAGGACAGGCAGGTAGGAAAAGGGTAGAGTTAGTCAGTCTCCATCTTTCCCCTGAAGAAGAAGCATGTAAGGAACACAGGTGAGCCACGGGCCTAGCCACGTGGTGGGTAGATTAATGGAAATGGATTGAATTAAGATGAAAGAGCTAGCTAGTAATGTGCTTGAGACATGGGCCAAACAGTATGAAGAGTATGTAAGTGTCTGAATCATTTCTTTGGGGGACAAAAGCTGCACAGATCAGGACACAAATCTCCAGGCCCAAACAGGCCCGGGAAACTTACTACAACATAAATGCTATTAATTTTCATTTTAACTTAATTTTGCTCAAGTTGTTAATTAGTTCTGCTAGTCATTGAATATAACTTTTGGAAATCTTGTACAGAATAATCTTATTGGAAAGCAAGAATAATTTTATCTGTACTCTTCTTAATTGTATGGATTTTTCTCTACCCTTTTATCAATTTCTCTAGATAAGTCTTCTAGCGTTTCTTCAAATATGTGTGTCCAGAGTCCTTTCCTTGTTCAAATCTCTAGTCAGACAATATCAGGGGTTTTTTCCTAGTTTACTGTGAGGTGGCTGTTAGGTTTTAGCTACTGTATCCACACAAAATAGGCTAAGGAATAATGAGATTTTCAAAAATCAACTTAAATGTTACTTCTGGTAGTTTACTCACTGTCAAAATTAAAAGCTATGGGCTCTGCTTCCTTTTAGATATTTGTTTAACTCTGTACTGTGGAGATGTATCCAAATCTCATTTCTCTATCTAAAGCAAATTGATAAAATACAGTGACTTTTAGATGGTTTTCTTATTTTTGACTGAAGAATATTTTCTTTAGTTACATAATCAGAGGTTTCTTTGCTTAGTCCTATTCTTCTGTGATCTATCTCTGGAGTCCTGTGGTGGGGCTGTCTTATTCTGGGTTGTTATAAATAATAAGAAACCAAATGCAACCTGAATGCCTAGGTGATATTAGAAGAAGCAAAAGAGACATTTGTACCAGGAAAATAATACAGACTCATGCACATATACTTTGTCATAACAGATAGCAGTTTTATATATATATATATATATATATATATATATATTATACATATAAATACTTATCTATAATATGTATTGTAATAACTACTTATAATAAAGTGTTGCTCATGCTTTCATTGTATACCTTGTGATGTTTTTCCATTCATGTTTATTATCCACTTCTACAGTCAACTAGCATACCACTGTGCTTATCACTTCAAACAGATTTGTTTTAGACTTTTCTAAGTATAAGAAAGTAAGATATTTTACATGGTGTCTTAGTCATTGTTCTATTGTCCTTAAGAGACACCATGACCAAGTCAACTCTTATATAATAAAGAGTTTAATTGAGGTTTGTTTAGAGTTCTAGAGGTTTAGTCTACTATCATCTTGATAGAGGACATAGTGGCAGGAAGATATGTTGCCAGAAAGGTAGCTGAGAGCTAAATCAAAATCTGCAACTCAGGATGTGTGCTTGGAGTGGGCTTTTTGAGACCTCAAAGCCTATCTTCAATAATACTTGCTCCAAGAAGACTACATCTCCTAATTATTATAATTATGTCTTTTAAATAGTGCCACTCTCTATAGACAAAGCATCCAGATATCTGAGCCTATGGATGCCATTCTTAATGAAATTACCTCACTGTGGCTTAACTTTTCACCCTCTCCCCTCCCCCTTCTACTGTACAGATTTAGTCTATAACCTGTATTCTTTTCTCTTCCTGAAAATTTTCTTTAATATTGTCAGAGCATGTGAGCTGTAAATATATTATATTTTTTCTGGTCTAACTATTTAGCCTCTATTTTGGAAGAATTATGTTTCTTTGCTATTCTGTTTCATTTTTAATTTTAAACCAGAACTATTTTATTCCATACTCATCATGCTTTAGATCTCTGGTATAAATGCCTCCTTAAAGTATTTCCACTTTTCTGTATAAAAGAATTAATTTAGCTAGCTCTTTCTTTCTTTCCTTAGGTTTTCAACCTTATCTTTGCTTTTCTGAAGTTAAACCTGATATGGTTGGGTGTAGAGCTGATGATTGCCCTGGTCAGCGAGGTCTTCAACGTGGACATGAAACTGGTGGTGAGACAAATGGGAGAGAAGAACACAAAAGAACGGAGGGCAAGACAAACCTTCTGATCAAGTCTTCAACTTTATTTTTCAGCCAGCAGTTAAATAGGGACTCAGGGTGGAAAAGTTCACACAGACAGATAGGGTGGGGACATTTCACAGTCAAAAGGTATTCTGCTAAAACAAGATGTGTTACTTTGAAAATCTATCTAACAATTGCCTAACCATAAAAGAGACACCTGTTATCTGGGTGTTACTATGGTAATCTATCCAACAATTGCCTAACAGGAAGAGCGACCACCTGTTCTCTGGGAGTCTGACCAGAAAGTAGATACCTGTTTGTTGCCTGGGAAAAAGCCTAACTCATAGTAAAAAGGAAGCCGAATCTGAGTCCTGCCTGAAGGGCTGAATTCCTGGTATAGCTTGAGACAGGGCACATAGGTCCTTGGTTCCCAGCAGAGGATGTGATCTATTTGTTAATCTTTGGGTTCTATGGGCCTAGGACATTGAATCTCTTTCACCTCTGAAGCCAAATAACTCTGCAGGACTCATATAACTGCCTAATTGAGATTTAACACTGAGTCAAATTTGGAATCCTTTGACACAGAATAACAGCTTATGTCACAGGGAAATTTACTATTTCCCTATATAAGAGGTACTTAGTGGGATTCTGATGGCTGGGGAACATCATTCCTTTTTCTGTACTGGTGTCTTATGTTACACATTTCTCAGTCTCATGTATTGATTTCTAAATCTCTGCTAATTTTTTTTTAGATTTTTCTTTGTGAAGAAGAAAGAAAATGTACTATATCACTTTCTTAAGAGTGAATAGAATTTTACTTTATGGCTTTTTCTGTAAGGTTGAGATGTTTCCTTTATATTTACTATTATGTAGACTACTTATATTTATATTATCTATAGGATAATTTATACCTTATAATTAAAAATAATTAGTTTACCATAATTTTTAAAAATGATTAAATTAGACATATGAATGTTTTGATACATTTTTGATGATGTACTGCTCAATGTTCAAATAGTAATAAACATGTTATCTAATATTTATCATATTTGTTATAAAAATAAACCATTTTTATTCTCAAAACACATAGTACTTTATCTCTAGCTGTGGTCTTCAAAGTGTACAGAACATTGCTGGTTACTTCTCTTATATAAATGTACATTGATGCCTGGTTATCACTCTTGCACTCTGACACTTTTTACTACTCTGAATTCCTGAGGTAACTATAACTTCACATTTGACTTCTCAGAGATCAACATTTTAGATTCTCTATATGGTATACCACATGGAATTTACATTTTGCATGTACCTTATTTACTAAATATTAGTACCCCTTGTTTTATCCATGTTATTGAGTGTGTCAGTGTTTTATTTCTCTTTGATGGTCAAGTAGTACTCCATTTTGTAAATATCTTATGTTCTTTATCCTAGTGAAAACACGAAATGTTCATATCTATCCTAAAAGTGAGCATAGGAATGCAGACATGTCTTCAAAACATTGGTTTCCCTTCTTTTTCATATATGCTGTAGACCAATTGCTGAATCCTGTGATATTTAAATTTCTTGTTTGTAAAGTCTGTTTTTATTAGCCAATGTGTCACTCAGTTTCCATTTTAGTGGCTTTGTTGGAGGGTTATATCCTGTTTTACTTGGGTTTTGTCGTCACTCATGTGTGTCTTTTAATCCACGAATACTATTCATGCTCCTGATTTGAAAAGTGTTATAGGAATAATATTTATACAGAGTGATAAAGTTTTGTCCCCACAATTGTAAAAGCTCTGTTTGTTAGTGTCAACTAACCGATCTGTGGTCTTATTTAATCTGTAAATTTAGCATTAAAATCTGAAGCATCCTTTTTCATTTTTATGTTGGATCATACCCATTATCATCTTAATTTGTACATATAAATTGTGTTTCATGAAAATAAATTTAAATCCTTTAGCTATAATTAAAATGTCAGTAAGTCAGTATTCTTTTCATTTTGAAGAAGTATTGATTGCAATTTCTTATGAGGTCACTAGAATTATGTGCTTTGAAGAAACATGACTACATTTAATTGTTAAGTGTTATTTTTATGTATTGTCACCTACTGTTTTAGCACATTTTGGGCATTTTAAGTGAAAACAGATTTTTTTGTTATTATTATTCTCATGGAAAGTAAACAAAAGTATTCTAACATATCTATTTTTAGTATACAGGACTAAAGGTCTCTACAATTTAGTAATTTCATAGTTATTTTATATTTAAAATTACCTTGCATGTTTATGGATTCATATGTAGAGAAAATATCCTTGGGTCTTATTTGCAGTAAATATGTGACAGAGTGAAGCTTTCTAAAAGTCACTCATTGGAATAAAGAGTTGACCTTTAAACCATTAAATTGGAGATAAATCACAACCATTTACCTTTTTCTTCACATGAAGTGCTTTTTCCTGCAGTTGCTCAAGTCATGCTTTGTGATGCCTTGCTATTTACCTCCACTGGGCACCCCAGGAGGTAAGTGAGGTCTTTCTTTCTCTCTTTCTTTTTTTTTTTAAAGTTTTTAATTTCTTTTATTTTTTTTTCCTTCTTTATTTTGTATTTATCAAAAAAAACACAGTAAAAAGAATTTAAAATGTGGAAGAGTTAACAATAACTATACAGAGGATAAGAATGATAAGCATGGCTTATCAAGGGTAGAAATACAAATAAGATTGCTACACCTATATTTTCTTTGTGTTCATCTTTCCCTCTGAATTTTTTTTTCCATCCCTG